>LOJH01053287.1:0-13265 GCA_001685095.1 Ellobius talpinus
ACCTCAAGCCTGACCGGAAAGCACAGCCAACACCCCTTGACCTGAGACACAATGCGGTCATTGATGAGTTCCCCTTCAAGTCACCTATCACGGTGTCTCGATAGTGTCTTGATACTGCTGTCCCATCTCCATACAAAGCATCACCAGCACAGACTTGGGAGCTGCATCTCCCGTTCCCAGTGGTACCAATAGCCAGGCTCCGAAGAAGAGCGCTGGCAATGTAGATTACCTAGCCCTGGATTGCGACGAACCAGCTCAGCAGGGGCACTGGCTGGAACCAACTGGACAGGGTCTCAGGAATAGGTGGGTAAGGAGTCGGTGAATGACAGATACAAGACTCAAAGGAATTGCATCTGAATGCATCTTTACTAGGCATGAGACTCATCCTTTATACAGAAAAAAATTGCTTAACAGCATATATTATTTTTTTCATGTGATAAGATTATTCTTAGAATCATTATATCAGATACATGAGAATAGAATTACAGCAGACAGATGTCCCTGGTGTGAATCTGTGGCTGCCCATGTTAGACATGGCTTGACATTAGTTTCTATATAAATCTTTATCTAGTCTATGAGTTCATGGCATTTTGAGCTAAGGGCGAGAAGTTGTGGTCAATAGGCACACAGTCTACAGTCTTTCTATATTTCTGCAATCTATACAGATGAACTTTCCTTCTCCTTCTCCACATTTCTCACTCCTTCTCAAACCTTCCCCCAAACCAATCTCAAGACGTTACAGGCATTTATCACTCTCTTCTATCCTTATACCATCTTTGCTGAATCTGACTTAATTGCTTAATTAAGTTTGCCTTTTTTTCTTTATTTACTAAGCACCAGATTAAACCTGGAAACCCTTTTGCCTTAAATGTCAACCCATCTTCCTCCATTAGCATCATCTACTCCTGTATATGGCAATATCTCATCAATAGACTCTGGAAACTCAAACATACTATCTTCCCTTCCAGAAGAAACCAGACTCTATTCCTTAGAACATAACCAGGTAATGCCAAAAGTGCAAGGGCTCCAATGCAGGAAGCACAGCACACACACANTTAAGTTTGCCTTTTTTTCTTTATTTACTAAGCACCAGATTAAACCTGGAAACCCTTTTGCCTTAAATGTCAACCCATCTTCCTCCATTAGCATCATCTACTCCTGTATATGGCAATATCTCATCAATAGACTCTGGAAACTCAAACATACTATCTTCCCTTCCAGAAGAAACCAGACTCTATTCCTTAGAACATAACCAGGTAATGCCAAAAGTGCAAGGGCTCCAATGCAGGAAGCACAGCACACACACACCTTCTCTGCAGGCACTGTTCCTTGACGTTTGTGCCATAGCCTATGTGAGAGATCACGCAGACTCTGCAGGAGGTGGCGTGACACTGGACCTTCAGCCGGGCTCCGCAAGCCCTCAGCACAAGCCATCCACATCATCTGTCACATCGGGTGAGAATACAGACTCTGTCCAAGTGCACAAAGAGAAGACACAAGCCCTGCAGAACACCGTGCAGGAGTGGACAGATGTGCGGCAGTCCTCAGAGCCTTCCAAGTTGTGAAGGGGGGGGGGTACAAAGCTCAAGGGCCCTGAGGCTGCTGCTCAGAGCTGGCTCCTTGTCACCTCCTTCTCCATCCCTTCCAAAAAAAAGGGGGGGGGAGCCTTCTGCTTTGTACCCATTTGTCTGCTGCTTGGACTCAGAGGGAGGGCTAAGGCTCTGAGCCAGGCTCATTTTTCATGTCTGCTCACACACTCTACCCTCTACCTCAGGGCTGCTTCTCCATCCCTTGAGGATGCTAACCAGGGCGCGCTGTGTCCCAGTCCTGCAGTCCATCGCATCGTTAACTACCACTGGATGGGCAGCCGCCCCAAGTGTGCCTGCCGGTGTGCAGGCTGCGAGGTCTCTGGAAAACAGCATCCCACTGCAGCCAGTGCACCACAAGAAGCGGGTGGACAGCAGGCAGTGCATGGGGTGCTTTCATCCCCGAGATGAGACTTGGTGCCCTCTACACCTACTGGGTTCCGCTGGGCTTCGTGCTGGCTGTCACCATCATCCGTGAGACTTCATGCTGGCTGTCACCATCATCCGTGAAGCAGCGGAGATCTGATGCCATGTGTGTGCAAGACAAGGAGGTCAACTCCCAGGAATCTGAGTAGTCATCAGCTATGGTCACCTGCCAGGGTGGGGATGGTGACCTGGTTGCATTCCCATGGCTGATCGTCCTGAGGTAGCTTGCTCTCCCGCAGCCAAAGGCTCATGGTGTTCTCCAGTCTGAATCCACATTCTGGCCTTCGGGTTCTTAAGGGGTGTCATATAACTAAGTGCCTTTGTGTTGGGACGGACACTCTCCTGTCTCTGGTATCCCCCTTTTCTCTTTTGCTCTTGAGGTCATTCTTGGCATAGCTGGCTCATATCATGAAGGACCACAAGCAGCTGTGTGCTTGAGGCTGTGAAGGCCATTGCATTGTGCTACAATGTGACACCTATATTCCAGTCCAAGGCGTCTGGAGGAGGGCCTGGCTCCTGTGCGCCTGTCGGCTCTGCGCCTACCCTCTATGGGATTCCCGCTGCCCCAGGCTTCTCAAGAAGAGGGGGTTGCACCCGAGAAGGGCTCCCCTCCTCTGGCCTGTCTAAAACTTATGTTTTCACAAACTAAAAGAATTCTTGTAAGTTCCAGAAAGTCGACCTCAGGTCAGTTGCATCCCTAATTACCAGAACCTAAACAGCCTAAGCCACCCCACATTTCCCTGATCTTGGCACCTCCTCCCTCAATTACCAAAACCTAAGATTTTCCCCCCTGAATTTAACCTTGTCCTCTGCTCTGCCCTCATCTAGCCAGGTCCAAGAGGCACTGGACAGTTCCACAGAGCTTGGAAATCAGTGAAACAACCAGCTGCCCCAGGATGTGGCCAGCACCCCAGCTTTCTCAGGTTTCCCGGGGGATGATGACCCCAGATCAGCAGGAAGCAGTCTCGAGACCTCAAAACCCTCATTTCCCTAAACTGCCACGCCTAACTCTTCATCTTTTTCTTAATAAATAATGAAGAGTGCAATGTTAGCATCCAGGTGAACCTGTCCCTGCCCCTTGAAGACCTGACAGAGTGCCGTGCCTGCATACATGGCAGACAGTACCCTGTCCCTTTAAAAGGTGAAACTCCACTGACTTCTCCCTCTTCTTTCTCTTTCTGTCTCTGCATCTCTCTCTTTCTTTATGCCTCTCTCTTTATTTCTTTTTCTCTATCCCTTCCCCTCCCCCACCCCCTTTATCTCAATAAAATTTCCCACTTGAGCTCTGTCTGCATGGCATGTCTGTACCTCACTCACCGTGGGCTCTCACCTGCCGTGGTTTGGACCTACCCGCTGCCAAGGTCCCTCTCATGCAGAATCATTACAGCCATTCCTGGGCCGGTGATCCTAGATTTATAAGAAAGCAGGCTGAGAAAAATAGAGAGGAAGCAAGTTAGCAACACCCTTCCATGGCCTCAGCATCAGTTCCTGCTGCCAGGAGTTCTCCTTGAATTCCTTCCCTGACTTCCTGCAATGAAGAATAGTGATTTGGAAGTGTAAGGCATATAAACCCTTTCCTCCCTAAGTTGCTTTTTGTCATGGTGTTTCATCCCAGCAATTGTCCCCCAAAGACAAGAGGCTATCATGGAGCCCCTCCTTTTATTCCTACATTCTCCTTTTTCCCCCTCTTCTCCTCCTGCTCTTCTGCCATCTCCCTTTCTTTCTCCTCTTCTTTCCTTTTACTCCTTCACCTTCTCCTCTTCCTGTTTCTCTTCCTTCTTCCCTTTTTCTTTTTCTTTTGAGACTGTCTATCACTATGTGTCCTGAGCAGCTTTAATCCCCCACCTGCTTCAGACTCTTGAGTCTTAGATCACAGGCATCCACCAACAATGTCTAGCTCTTATCTTTTCTTAGTTTAATGCAGCTTAGGCTTGTTTATTGCATATATTACACACCCAAACAACACCAACAGGAACCCTTTCTCACTGTAGTCACTGTTCATTGGCTGTGGTCCCTGTGCATTACTGGGGGACAACACTTGATCAGAGCTTCCACTTCCCTGTGGCTATGAGTAGGAACGCAGTAAATTGCACAGAAGCTTCTTCAAAATGTTTTTCCCTTAAGTTGAGATAGGTACTAATATGTCACATCTATAATTGGTGAAGGGGTCATGAATCCTAAGCTACTATACCATCCCTAATTTCTCAGTGGAAGGATCAAGGATTACTGAGGTTGTGCTTCTTATTGAAGACCACATTGTACCCAAGATAAGAAAAGGTATATGTGGAAAGGCCGTGAGACTGGCATGAAAGCCTAAATCTCTCATTACATGATGACATCAACCACCAGGGTCCAGCGCCTACTTGTAAAGGAATTGCTACAATCTCAATGAATGTCGTTTATTGGAAGCAACAACTTATTAACAATAGCCATCAGAACAAACCTGTTTCTCGGAACATGAATAGCAAATGAAGTAAATTCTATTACTCTCATTTTAGAGGGAGGAACTAGGCATTAGAGAAGCCATGCCACACGCCAGGTGGAGATGGATTGGGGGATGTGGTTTGGTCATGTGCTCCCCTAATTTACCTTGCAGACTCATGCAAACACATCCATCCTCTGGTTTTCCAACCTGCTACATGAGATAACGAGACCTCTCTCTGGTGCATCTTCTAGGTGTGCTAATGTTACAGGTTTGAGAGGCACAAAAACAGAGGCAGTGTTATAAGAGACCAGTTTGGTTAAATCCCCCAGTGTTCAATTACGAGTCAAAGGCCTTCCCAGGCCAGCAGGAGCTTTGTGACTACAAAGCAGGGTGATTGTGTTCTTGTATGAGTGTAGCATGAAAAATAAAAACCCAGAGACAGATATTGGGGTCCAACCTGAAGATTAGAAAAATTAAGCAGCCAAGCCACTAGAGAGCCCTTACCTTGAAGAATTCCTCAGACTGAAAGAGAGTGAACTCTTGTCTCATCCCACCTTATATTCCTCTCTACTGCTGGGATTAAAGGCCTGTGACTCCCTGGTACTGGGATTAAAGCTGTGAACCACCACCACCTGGATCTGTTTCTGCATTGATCTTGTGTAGCCCAGGGTGGCCTTGAACTCACAGAGATCCACCTGCCTCTATTTCCCATATCCTGGGATTAAAGGTGTGCGACACCACTGCCTGACCTCTAGTAGCTTAGTTTTGCTTCCTGATTTTCAGGCAAGCTTTATAAAACATAAATAAAATATCACTATATATATTAGCTTAGATAAAATAGAGGACACTTAGACAGAATGTTTCTTGGGACCTAAAACTTTATTTAATGGTAGAAAGAGTGAGTCAAATATAATGTGAAAAGAAAGGATTTCTGACCACCAGCAAGAAAGTCCGTCTATTTTAAGTCCTCTGGTTCTCAGAGAAGGGAGAGCATCTTCTCCAAGGCAATGTGAGAAAGGGATCTAGTTAGTGTATGACGTGGAGACTGTGGGGAGCTGTGGAGGAAAAACACATCATTGCGTGTTAGCTGCGCTCAGGGAGTAGCATCGAAGGGTTGTCCTTTGACTCCTTCTGAGGCCTCTTAGCTCCTTGGCACCTTCTCCTCAAATCTGGACACCTAGTAAGTTTGCTTTACAAACTTAGAGACCTGTTTATCTTCTACAGTAACTGAGGAATCCAAGAATCAACTGTGAGGCCTGGGCCACAGAAATACGAAAGGCTGCTTTGTACATTGCTTGAAGTTTTGCAGCATGATTCTTAAAAACCCAGAGACAGAAATAGAGGTTCAACCTGAAAACCAGAAAAGCAAAGCAGTCAAGCCACTAGAAATATTATCTGTGCTACAAAGTTTAATGTGTTGTTTTGGTACTCGAGGACCCCATTACAGACTTAGGCATACTTATCTTAGTTAGGATTTCTATTGCTGTGATAAAATACCACGATCAAAAGCAGCCTGGAGGAAGGGGTTTGTTTTGACTTACCTGTAACAACCACAGGCCATCATGAAGGAAACAGAGGAACCTCAAGGCAAGAACTGCAGCAGAAACCACAGAGAAATGTCACTTACTGTCTTGCTCTTTATGGCATGAACAGTCTGCTTTCTTATACAACTCAGGACCACCCATAAGTTTAGCACCACCCATAGTTGGATGGGCCTTCCCATATCAATCAATCATCAAGAAAACACCTTCACAGACTTGCCTACAGGCCAATCTTATGGAGGCATTTTCGCAGCGGACGTTCCCTCTTTCCAGATAATTCTAGCTATGTCAAGTTAACAAAAACCTAACAGCTCTAGGTAGGGTGTCTGCTAGTGTTTATGAGATTCCAGGGAAATGTGTTCTGATTACTCCCTTGCTTAGTCTAACCTTTGTGGGAGCCACTGGCTAAGGAAAAGCGTGCCCTTTAACCCGTCCTTGTAGTGTGACTGGTGTGGAGAAGCACAAAATACAACTTCTTCTAGAGAAAGTATCTTCTGTTCCGTGTGTGCCTTTGTAGTCTTTATGGGATTAGACAGTTAGGTGGACTGTGGACAGAGTGGGGAAGATAGGTAGACAGAATGATAGTGACATGTAGTAGCCTCAGTCATTAGAAGATGCAGGAAACTGCTCTTACCTAGAGGAAAAGGACTTCACTGGCTCCCTCTGCCTACACAATCCCCCTGCTGTCCCCTGCTGAGAAGGCAGCAATATTAGGCCTCCTTTGGCAGCCTCATCCCCTGAAATGCCTGACTCCTATCTTCCAGACATTTTCCTTTTCTGAAATCACTCCGATCACTGCTGTGGTACCTGCTTCCCCTTTCCCACAGCAGAACCCCCTTTCCACTTTCACCTGTCTTTGCTCCCTTTTCTTACCACTGTGTGGTTTCCCACGTGGGAACCCATGCATCATGAACAGCAAGTCTGTAGCCTGACGCATGTAGTTTGGAATCGTGATTTTGTTAGTGCATAGAAGAGCGACATGTGTGTACACTGACTCTTCCGGTCTCAGTTTTACCTCTGTGCCGCAGGGTACTCTCATCAAGCTTGTGATATGGAGACTCTGCACGAGAAAGGGACCAACAGAGAGTCTCTAGTACATGTGGTAGTTTCAAAAAGGGAGGAGTGAGATTATCTAATCTGCTGTTTTAAATAACTGGGAGGGTAGTAGTTCACTTACTTGTTTGCACATTAATGTATGTAAGTGTCATAGGTATTCAGCAGGGTTGCTGGTCATTCATGCCATGGTTGAGATGAGCAGAGCAACTGTTTCTTTATCCACAACCTGCCTCTTTCCCTTGAGCATCCTTGGCTTGGTGGAGAGATTAAAAATTAATCTTGGCTAATTATATTTCCGTGCTTTTGTGAAAGAAGCAGCAATCCACATGGATGTCTGTTTGATTGAGGTTTTTGGCCTCCAACTGTATTCCATCAGACTACTGATAAATTCTTTCCTTCCCTGAGGTGGGGGTTCTGTATGGAGTGAGCTTAGTGTGCCCCCGTGGTGTGGCCCAGACTAACCCTAACTCATGGTGTTCTTCCTGGTTTAGCATCCCAAGGATTAGGATTACAGATCTAGAGCACCATACCTGGACTCCTTGGGGCTCTTGCACTACTATGTATGTGCTAACTGTCCTTTTGTCCTTTTGGTCACTGACTTGGCTGTTGGCATTTGTTGTTACTCAGCTGGTTCATGGAACTTTGCATCATAGGATGCTCAGGGTGGGTAATCACCTATTCCTGGCTCACACTTGGCACCTACAGTGTGTGTCATCTTTGAGGACGAGTAGGGCCCCTTGGTAATATATTAGTTACTTTCCTCACCATTATGACACTATCCCTGACAAATCACAGCTTAAGGAAGGAAGTGTGTCCTTGGCCCCACAGTGTGAGAGTACAGCTCATCATGGTGGGAGAGGCAAGGCTACAGAAGCATGAGGCAGCTGGCCACATTGCATCAGCGTTTGGGAAGCAGAGAGTGATAACTGATGACAGCCAGCCCACTTTGTCCTTCTCATTCAGTCCAGGACCCCAGTTCATAGAGTGGTGCCATGGACATTTAAGGTGAGTCTTGTACCTTAGTTAACCCAACCTATAGACTCTCACAGATATTCCCAGAGGCCTCTGTCCTTGGAGATTCCAAACCCTGTCCAGTTGCCAATCAATCATAATTATCACACTTTAGTTTGATAGTCAGCCTATCACCAGCCTCTGAGGTAATTATGGTGTGATTAGGGACAAGGAACTAGGAAACAGGAAGATTCCTTGGGGATCTTTATTTCAAAGTGGGTGGGAATTAAAGAATATTTGGAACTTAATACATATTTCAAAAAAGTTTATTGAGAGAAGTCAGTAAAAAAAAAACTCCATTCAGCCAAAGGGACTCCTTTTACCCAATGGAGTCATGTAAAATTTTTATACTTTTTAGATTGAAAGAAGCTTGTATATCCCTTTTGATCTGCACTTGAATGTCATGTGCCAAGGTGCCTGGTGTTGAGAAATCTTGTACCTAATAAATGAACGGACGACATATTTCCACCATAAGTATGGCAGAAAATACATACTGTTCATCTGTTTTTTAAAACATGGAGCTGTAATTTTTGTGGTTGTCAAATACATCTTGAGTAGCCTGTAATTTCTTAGTAGAATCAGAGGAGATTCCTCCACCTGAGAAATGAGAAGTTGTTCTTCTGGTCTTCACAATAGTCTTCTTTGGGGATCAGGGGGATTGATCTGTGGTCCATTACTCATCAGTGCTTGATAGGGAATAGCAATAACAGTAATCCATGAGAGAAGTAATTTTTGTCACTTGCTTCTTTGCTTAAGCAGTGTTGAGAGGTGTGTGTATAAGGCCTACTGAAAGCACACATCACACAAGCCGTATGCCTACGTAGAGAAGGAATTTAGATGTGTTTGCCCGGGCCTTCGCAGACTGCTTGCACTCATATCGCAGGGACAGAAGAGGTCTGAAGCTTTTCATAGGAACATGCTGAAGGAAAGTGGAGAATAAGGTGTCTTGGTGCAGGGCACTGCGCACGGGCACCGGGAGCTAAGGGGATAGCTTGCTCAGTTGGCAAAGAGCTTGCTCTGAAGGCATGAGGACCCAAGTCAATCTCCTAGAACTCACATTTTTTTTATTGATTTTATTGAGCTCTACATTTTTCTCTGCTCCCCTCCCTACCTCTCCCCTCCCCTTCAACCCTCTCCCATGGTCCTCATGCTCCCGATTTACTCAGGAGATCTTATCTACTTCCCATGTAGATTAGACCTATGTATGTCTCTCTTAGGATCCTCATTGTTGTCTAGGTTCTCTAGGATTGTGAACTGCAGGCTGGTTTACTTTGCTTTATGTCTAAAAGCCACTTATGAGTGAGTACATAGTATATTTGTCTCCCAGAACTCACATTTTAGAAGTTAGAAGTGGATTCCTTGTGGCCTGTGATGTCTCCCTACAGCCTCAGACTATGAGGCAGCTGAGGGCCCTATGAAACCATGAAGGAGTTGAAAAATGCAGTGGATTCACAGACTAGACTCACATACCTGCCTTTGAAACCCTTGTCTGAGGGAGAATACAGGATCCTACCTCTCACAGCGACCCTCAAGAAAGCACAGTTCCATCTTCCCATGACATTTACTGATGCTAATGAAGCTATATGTTAGATTTTCCCCCCTGGTGTATGTGTGTGTGTGTGTGTGTGTGTGTGTGTGTAGGGGGTGCAGTTACATGTGTGTCTGTGCATGTAGAAGCTAGAGGATACCCTGGGTATCATCCTCAGAAACAGTGGTCACCTCCTTTGAAACAGAGCTCTCATTGCCTGGAGCTCACCACTTAGGTTAGAGTAGCTCACCAGGGAGCCCCAATAATCTGGCCATCTTTGCCTCCGCAGTGCTGGGATTCCAAGCATGTGCTGTTGTTCTTGGCTTTTTATGTGGCATCTGGGGATCATAGTCAGGTTCTCATCCTTGTAAGGCAAGCCTTAACCAAATGTTGTCTCTTCAGACCATATTGTTAGTGATTTTTAATTATATGCCTTATTCTTGAAAAAGTTTGAAGACTTCACCTATTAGTGTGTGACAAAGCTTGGATTTTACCCAATTCTGACAAATGCCAACTACAGAAAGATTTGTCTTCAAAGCTGTGCCACCTGTCACGAACAGCAGCACACAAAACATTGGTAAAAGAAGCAGTCTGATCAGCTCATTTTATTTAAAACTTTGTTTTTAATTTAAAAAATGTGTTTTTTAAAGAAGTGTGTGAGAGAGAATGTGTGTGTGTGTGTGTGTGTCTGTGTGTGTGTGTCTGTGTGAGCGTGTGACCTCCACAATAGAGAACTGGAGCTTTGGAAGCTGGAGGTACAGACAGTTGTGAGCTGCTTGGTGTAGGTTCTCTGGAAGAGCAGCAAGCATTCTTAACTGCTGAGCCATTTCTCCAACCCAGTTTTGCAAAATTCCTTTTCTGTTGCTAGGATAAAATATCCAGACTAAAAGTCACTTAAAGAAGGAAGGATTTACTTTTACTGAAGGCCAGAAGGATACAGAGGGAAAGGCATGTCAACAGACAAAGCTAGACATGACAGCAGAACAGGAAGTTGGTTAAATTTCACTTTTTCACTTATACACAGAAGAGCAGAGAGAACAGGAAGTGGGGGTGAGACCATAAACTAGTAAATCTTTCACCCACTGACATCCTTCCTCCAGCAAGGCTCCACCTCCTAAAAGTTCAATAAATTCTACCAATACGTTCTCCAACTGGGAACCAAGTGTTCAGATACACGAACCTACAGGGGACATTATCATTCAAACCACAACACCCCAATTATAATTTTTAAAAGAACAATTCAGTCATTCTAACAACCATAGACATTGGGAATTAAAGGCTTTGCTTGATCTGACTACTAACTTTACACCACTTTCCAATTCATATTTTTGTAAAGGCTAAGTGTGTGTGTGTGTGTGTGTGTGTGTGTGTGTGTGTGTAAGTCAAAGGATACATAGATAGCTGTTCCTCACATGCCATCTACCTTACTCTATGAGACAGGGTCTCCCACTAACCTGGAATGCATCAAGTAGTCTAGGCTGGCCAGTGAGTGTCAGGGCTCAGCTTCTCATTAGTGGGATTATAAGGGCAAACCACCACTCTTGGGTTTTTATTTTTAACATGGGTTCTGAGGATTGAACTCGGGGCCTCATGCTTGCAGGGTAAACATTTTACTGATGAAGAGTTCATGCAAGCTCCTAAATTCTTTTTAAAATAAATTACTTCTTAAGTATCAGGGTGTTTAGATTGGCTGTGAAGAAATGTCAGTCAGTCCAGATAGGATACTGATGACAAATCAAAGAGAAGATTCCACTTAAACCTAACTTGATGAGCCACTGAGTTTATTGCTGTTATTTAAAGGAGGAGGAAGTTGCAAGACTCAGGAAGTAAAGGAAACTCACAAGGTCAGGAAGCTCCTGAAACTTATGCGGTTCACAAGTCCCCCTCCCCAGAGTAATAAAATTGTAAACAGCTTCTGGGCATAGGACATCCCCTTGTAGGCTGGCCTCCTGCAGGTGGGCCAGGGATCTCTGGGGATGTAGCTTCCATGCGTCACCAGCCATGCTGGGATGGGATATGTACTATGACACAGCCAGCTTTGTGTCCTCCTTGCTTCTGTAAGTCATTCTTTACCAATCCTTTAATAGCAGTAAACTCTGGATAATAACGTTTAGTTTTATTTTTTAATTTTTAAGATTTTATTTACTTTTATTTTGTGTGTATGGATATTTTGCCTTCATATATGCCTGTGCATCAGATGCATGCAGTGCCCATGGAAGTCAGAAGGGGGCATCAGATCCTCTGGAACTGGAATTACAGATACTTGTTCACTCTGGGTTCTGGAGACCAAACCTGGGCCTCTGGAAGAGCACCTATTGTTCTTAACCACTGAGCCACCTCTCCTGCCCTTGATAATCAGTTTTGTCAACCTGACACAATCTACAATCACCACTTAGGTTGATGTTGGCTGTCAACTTGATGTACTTAACTTTTATTATGTTGAATACATCACTTGTATCCCCAGTCTCTACAGGACTTTTACCATGAAGGGGTATTGGATTTTATCAAAGACCTTTTTCTGCATCTAGTTAGATAGCCATGTGGCTTTGTCTTTCAGTCTGTTTATATGGTTACATTATCTGTTTATATGGTTACATTATCAATTTTTGTATGTTAAACCATCCTTGCATCTCTGGGATGAAACCTACTTGATTGTGATAGATAATCTTTTTGATGTGTTACAGGATTTTGTTTGCAAGTATTTTGTTGAAAATTTTTCATAAGGCCAACTGGCATATAATTCTTTTTCTTTGTTGAGTCTTTGTGTGTTTTAAGTATCATAAAATTGTGGTCTTATAAAGACAATTAGATAATGGTTCTTTTGTTCCTATTTTATGGCATAATTTGAGGAATATTGTTATCAATTCTTTGAAGGTCTGGTAGGGTACTGTGTTAAAATCATGTGACTCTGTTTTTGTTTTTTTTGTTGAAACTTTTTAATTAGTACTTCCATTTCCCTAGGGCTTATAAGTCTGTTTCAGTTGCTTCTCTGATCTTGATTTAATGTTGGTAGGTCATGTGTAACAAGAAATTTACTCACCTCATTTAGATTTTTCTGTTTGGCAAGGTACATATTTTTAAAGTATGTTCTTATGATTCTTGTTTCCTCAGTGTCTGTTGTAATATTCCCCTCTTTCATCTCTAATTTGTTGACTTGGATCCTCTCTCTATATAATTTGTCTTGGGGTTCATCAATCATACTGATTTTCTCAAAGAATTAACTCTGTTTTATTGGTTCTTTGCATTGTTTTCTGTTTGTTTATTTCTCTTTTATTGATTTTGGCCTTGAGTTTGATTATTTCTTGCCTTCTACTCCTTTTGGGTGTGATTTCTTCTTTTTGTTCTAGTTATTTCTTCTTCTTCTTCATTTAATTTTTTTAAAAAGAAAACAATCTTTTTTTATTATACATACTGATCCAAGTTCCCACTCCCTCTCCTCCTCCCATTTCTTCTAATATTCCTCCGCCTCTACCCCCATCCACTCTTCTGAGAGGACAAGGCACATTGCTTTGAGGAAGGTCCAAGGCCCTCCCTACTCTGTGTCGGCTAAGCAAGGTATCCCTCCAAAGAGAATATGTTCCCCAAAAGCCAGTACAATCAGTAGGGATAAATCCTGGTGTCACTGCCAGTGGACTTTAAGTCTACCCCAGCCATGCAACTGTCAACCACATTCAGAGGGACTAGTTTGGTCC
>LOJH01053288.1:0-11420 GCA_001685095.1 Ellobius talpinus
CAGTCCACATGGAAAATCTGTTATATTTCCCTTCCCAGAGAGCTCCCCCACAGCCCTCCTCGTTACCAGCCTCTCTGGGTCTGTGGATCATAGCATCATTATATGTTACTTAACAGCTAATATCCACTTACACGTGAGTACATACCATGTTTATCTTTCTGGGTCTGAGTTGCTTCACTCAGGATGATTTTTTTTTCTAATTTCATCCGTCTGGTAGAGCATTTTCTTAATTAGTGATTGGTGAGGGAGGAATCAACCCATTGTCGGTAATGCCATCCCTGGGCTAGGAGTCCTAGAAAGCAGGCTAAGCAAGTCATAAAAGCGAGCCAGTAAGCAGGATTCCTCCACGGCCTCTGCCTCAGTTCCTGCCTCCGGGTCCCTGCCCTGTTTGAGTTCCTGTACTGAGTTCCTTAATTGATGAACAGTGATATGGAATTGTAAGCTGAATAAACTCTTTCCTCCCCAAATTGTGATGCTTCATCACAGCAACAGTGACCCTGACGAAGACAATGTTTATCATCTGCTTAATGCCCCTCCCCCAGATACAGATGCCATTGAGGGAAAAAAGCCAATTTCTCCAATTCCATGTCACTAACATATACAGAAGTAGGTGGGTACTAGATGCTGAACAGGGTTTATTTTGAACTGAATGGTGGTGGGGGGACAGGGAAGCATATAATAGAAAGGAATCTAAAGTAAAAAAGGCGGGATAAAGTCCAGTAATAGTTCTGAATATTTTATTTTCCAAAGAAAAAGGAAAGTGTTTTCTGTAACCATGTACTTAAAGAAATCGGGAAGCCTACAGGGAAAACGAATATCACCATTAACCCGTGGAAGGGTGTAGGCAAGAGTGTAGTGCATTTGTTTTTGTTTAAATTATATGAATTGTTGCTATTTCAAAAAACAATTTTTTCAGTCTTTGGAGACAGGGTCTCTATGTAGTCCTGGCTGCCTAGAACTTGCTACATGATCAGGCTAGCCTTGAACTCACAGAGATCTACCTGCCTCTGCCTCCTGAGTGCTGAACTAACCGTGTGCTTCCCCTGCTGGTTATTCATTTCGTTTTGTAAGAAGAAGCCATTATCTTAGCAGTAGCTGTGAAGAGAGCTCAGGATTTGTGGTTTGAGCAAGCTACCCGTCCCTCTGGCCATTCGTGGGTACTCCTTGAGCCACACAGGAAGAAATTTGTCACCCTCTCTCTCCTGGTCTGGGAAACTCTGAAGAATGTTTAGCAGTGGCAAAACTTCCAATTGAAGCTTAAACAATTGGCTGATTGTGGAGATAAAGGGCAGGGCTTCCATGACCATTGGGTACCTGATAGCTGCACCCGAAGGGTAGCTCCTTGAGTCCAGAAAATGAACCGATTCCATCCAACTTTTGTTCTCATCCACACTCACACAAGGGAGCCCAGAAAGGCACCCATCTTTGAGACAGAATTTCAGAAGCCTAAAATGTTTACCTTTTCAGCAAGTGTGGACTCAGGGGCTGCTCAAGTTTCTCTGCTTAGGGGAACCACGTGCCAAGATCCCTTTGTTTTAGCCTGTGCCTTCAATCAGCAGAATGCCTTCCGACTCACAGAAGAAAGGCTCTTCTCCTGATCCCTCCTAGAGATGAGAGAGGAACACATGAAACACAAAACTCCTCTGTTCCCTCTGCTGCCTTTCAGAGGAACAACATTTGACTCTGTAACCCCAGGAAAACTGACGTGCAGAGACAAAAAGTAAAGAGATGTGCAAGAAGAAACTGGACTTGCCAAACCCAGAATATCTTCCCACTGGAAGCAACCTCAACCTTATGAGCTCGGCAATGATTCCCAAAGGAAGGGGAAAATTTAATAAGGAAGGGGAAAATATCCAATATTTCATGAGCCATCCCTTCGTCAGGATAACATATGTGAGCTAGAGATGGACCAGTGCTCTTTCAATGTGTTTACTTCCAAACATGTCTCTTGTTATCTCTGCTTGGACCTCTCAGGATGACTCTATTTTTGGAGCCCACGCTCTGATAAGGCTCCTAATTGACTTCAAGAATCTGCCGTGCCTTTGACATTTTATGGACTCTACTTAAATTAATAGCTTCATTGGTCCCTCACGGGTTTCTTCTCCAAATTGCCAAATCCAATCCTGGGTTTCTGTGTCTCAGGCAGGCTAATTCTAGAATGTAAAGATGGGAAATTCAGCCTGTGGTGAGGTCAGCGCTCCCAGTGTCTTAATCGAGTCTGCCAGGGGGTGATAGCTGGCAGGTAGGAAGGTTTTAAGAGGTCGGTGGAGTTTTCCTATTGCTTCTCAGGCATGCCCATCTGGACAGTGACTAAGTCACTGTGAAACGATGCAATGGGGCAGGACTGCAGGAGAACTGCACATGTCCACTCGGTGAATCGCCACTTGGATGCTGAGGGAAAGAGTTGATTAATTGCAGGCTTGTTCGACATCAAAAAAGAACAAAGACCAGATTTATTCTCCGCATTCCCTTTCATAAGGGCTTCCTGTGTGACATGGTGATTAATTTATAGACTGGCAGGAGAGATTTAACTTAGGAGGAGGGACATACACGAGATCGTCATGGATGGGGATATAAAGGAGGTGAAGGTGAGAGTTGGTGTCGCCTAATTGCTTTCCCAGGTGTGTAAAGACTCGCCATCCTTGTGAAATGAGCTGAGGTGTCTAGGTATGGCTTCAAGCTGAGGCTGACCTGGCCGGTGGCTTTGGAACTTGTCTGTGACTGGGACTAGCTTGTCACTTCAGTGGTGGGTGATTGTGATCCTCCCACCCCGGGCTAAAGAAAAGCCTTCGGACGTGTAAGCAGGACAGGAGAGAGGGGCGTTATTTCTGGACATTAACAACATTCCTGCCCAGGACACACCCTCGCCCTCTCCCCCTCCCCAGCAGCGGCTGGATCCTTTTCTACCTCTCTCTCTCTCTTCCTCTCGCTCACTCGCTCGCACCCGGCGCACACGCGCCCCTCTGCAGACGCGGTGCACTCGCGTGGCTGCAGTCCAGCTGCCTGGCTCGGACGGCGGGACTGGGGAGACCGCGTCCTCACTGCGTCTCCACCACTGTCTGCTGGGAGCCCAGCACTAGGCGACCCCGCTGCCTGTTCGTTCCCCTGCTCCGCGATCTCAAGCGCTCAAATTGCACGCGGAGAGCGGGCGGGATCCGAAGGAGCCCAGAGGAGCTGCTTCGGCGGGTGTGCAGAGGGTGTTCTGTGCCCAGCTGGTAAGTGGCAGCGTTCGATCCATGCAGAGCCGCGGGGTTGCACAAGGTCCCCCAATCTTTTAAAACCCTTACAGAGAGCAGGCAGAGGGGTCCTACTCCACCAGACTTCTCTGTTGTTAGGGTTGGGTGGGGGAGGGGAGAAGGGCGTGAGGTTACATCTCTGCCCTCTTTGTCCACCCCCACCCCGGTTTTAACGTGCTACTTTCTTCCACTGCACGCCCCTGAAGCAAAACTTTGGGATGGGTTTTCATCTAATTTCTCATCTGCGGCACCCCTGGCTGCACTAGAAGGAAACTTTGACAAGGCGAGCCGCTTCTGACAGCCTGAACCACTGGGCGGCTGAATGAGTTCTAGCTGGAAATGCTTTAACTCAGGGAAAGTTTGAGGTTGAGCTTTTTGTTTGGAGAGTTTTTATTGTTGTTGTTCCGGTTCTTTTTTTCTTTTTTCCTCTTAGAAAATTCGGGCTGTTTTCACCTCTGCTGTCCTTCAGTGTCCTAAAAGTTGTTTGTTTTCATGGGTCTCGCTCGATTGCAGTCCTTTGTCTAACAAAATCTACAGCTACTTTCTCGGCTCCCTTTTTCTCTTGGAAGCCCTTTGGACTGAGTCCCTCTCTCATTAGTTAGCATGCAGTTGGCTGTGGCTCTAGGAACAAGTGGCAGGCAGAATACAATAGCGAGGAGTGCATTCCTGATGACTTCTCTACCATGGAAAGACTGGGAGCAGAAGACTGGACTCACCCACGTCCCGCCCCGCCCCATCCCGCGCCCCCATCTGATGCATTACTTGACAAGGATTCCGTTTGGGGGAAGTTCTGAAAATGATCGATTCTAGAAGCAACCAGTATTTCTTTTGGGGAGATGTCCCACAGTCCGCCTACACCAAAAGCCTGTATTCAGATTCTGGCGCTTGATGAGCCAAATTCAGAAGTCACCTCACCATTCCCTGACTAGTGGTAGGCTTCTGATGAAGGGAAAGGGTAGTAGTGTGTTGTGCAGAAGGCAGCAAGAGGGAGGGACATCTGAGAAAGGGGCTGTTCTCCAAGGATAGCTGGTTTTTACTCCCCCTTCTATGATTGACAGTATCATCAGGATACTGGAATGTGGCTTAACATCCTAGCAAGTTCACGTGGAATTCCTAACCACAGGATGAAAATAGACTTTGAATAGCCCTTCTTAACACTTCCAAGTAGAGCTCAGCTAAATGCATGTTTATTTCTGCTGCTGATAAATCCATGGGTAATCTCTGCTGAACCCAGCAATTAAAAAGAGAGAGAGAGAGTCCTAGGCTTATAACAGTACAAGTAATAGCAAACAGGTTATTTTCAGTAGCCTGAGAGTCTTGCATTTTCTCCCCACCATTGTTTTAGAGCTTTCAGAAAGATATGACCAGCATGCATTTGGGCTGTTCCCACCCCCACTGAAATGAACAGTTATCCCCAGTGTATCTGATGAAAAAGACTGATGTAAAATAACATGTCTCAGAAAAGATTATAGCTAGCAGACATAGACGTCTATAGTTGCTGTACAGTTTTTTTCTTTGTCGCCTAAGGTATGAGACCTACTTTGAACATTACAGTGTTTACATTTGCAGCTTGATATTTTTATTTTATGATTTTCCTGGGTCCCCTGCTCCTTTCACTACAAATCCCCTTTTACTAGAATCAGCAGTGGCGATTCTAGAGGATTAAAACTGGAAAGTTTGGGTGCCATTCAGACATATCCTTCTTGTCTCCTAGCTCTTCAGGGCCTCATTTTAAATGCTTGCTCTAGCAATTGCTGTAAGATGATAGCTAGGTACTCTAAAATAGTGCTTTTATTTGGAACATGTTTTCCCCTCAAGCCTTCATCATACTGTGCCACTGAGTATTGGACTTAGTTTCCCAGAGGTGCCTACAGGCACACCCAATGCATTCACCATCCCTTCAAAGACTGTATACTTAACTCTTTGGAAAGTTCCTTTAAAAAATAAAAATAAACAAACAAAAGATCCAGTTGCACTTGCAAAACAAAAGGCTGGATCCTCAGATGTGACAGCAGATGGCAGTCGCAAGAGTTTTGTTTGTGCCTGGGACAGCTTAGCTAGGTGTCAATTAGTCATGAATTGAATAAGTGATTTCTAGCACCTTGGGCCTCTCTTAACTCCTCAACTACACATACAAAGACAGATACTTCAGAGGGTCGAGCTCTCTTGGAAATTTAGTCAAGGATTATCAGCCGATTTCACAGTTTCACGTGCTCTGTGAAATACCTGGACATAACTTCAGGCTCTCCTGGCTGTCCCATCTCCAGGACAGTTTCAGTGGGTGACCTTCCCATTTGCTAGTCAGCTCTGAAATTGGTGGGGCTGATGGATACAATGTGTTTCTGTAAATGTAATTAAATGTGCCTCTGCCCGCCTGCCTGTGGTATTTGTGAGTGTTTTCTTAAGGAAAACTGTTCTTGGGCTCTATTTGCCCACCGTGGTTTGTGTCATGTTGCGCTGCCTGCCGTTCTGCAGTCCTTGCAGTTTTGTGTGTGTGTGTGTGTGCGTGTGTGTGTGTGTGTGTGTGTGTTTTCTGGAATAATTGAGCCATGATGTCATGTGCTATCTCAGTGCAGAACTTTCAAGGCTCTTGCTGGGGTCTGTGCGCCTGGGGGGGCAGGGGTGGGGTGGAAGCTCCCTCTGAGCACACTTGGTAGCGACTACCCGTCTGCTCCAGCACATTCCATTGCCTGGAGACCAAAGCCACCAAATGATTTGCGGTCAGAGTGATTTGGGACTGGTTAGAGATGATTTAAAAGGAAGGTTATGGGCACATGAAGTGTAGGGTAAGAAAATATATTTTACTACTTTATTGAGACCACATGGCTCCAACTTCAACTTCTTTTTAACATGAAAACTGTTGAGTGAACTGGCTCGCAATGGTCCCTCCCCCATTTCTTTTTTTTTCATTTTTATGGCTTATGGCAAAAAGCAGTCCTCCCTATTTATCGTAAGCTTGACCCTCCTCTTTCTGGAAATTGGAAAAACTTTTCATGCTCAAGAAAACGGTGGGAAATGGATCAAATGGTGGCACTCTTGGGATCACTGATGAAGAAGAGGCCCCAACTCAATCAGTTGAAGAAGGACGTCCAACACTGAGATGAGAAGAGCACCAGTGACACAAGAAGCCAGTACCAGCTTGAACAAAGGGTCACAAAATGTCAGTTCGGGAGGTACATAGTACTTGATAAGTGGAAGAAATGATTTGGGGTGACCTCCTGAGGTTTCAGTATATCCTGTGATTGAAAATGGAGTAAAACAAACCACACAATCTTTCCTAATGCACAAATAATGGTGAATGAGCTCAGAGACCAGTGTGCTCTTCTCGTCAGTGGTCTTTGGAAACACACAACCCTTGGACCCATGCTTCACTTGTGAGACCAATCTACCACCACCTTCAACCTAAGCAGATCACCATAGGTTGGCACCGTCAACCACCTCTCACCACCAAACAAGTCAGCAAATCTATGTCCAACATGATCTTAAAATGTCTGTTATTGCTTCATTCTGTGGCTTACACCAATCCTATCGCAACCAAAGTATGTGTGTGCCGCAACCTGAAAGTCCAAAGGCTACTCAAAAGCCATCTCTCAAGTTCTGGTCTGATGTTATGGATCTGCTTAGAGAAGCTATGCTGCTTGGGAAGTTCGCTCCAGAAAATGACCCAACTGCTAGCAGCTGTCAGCTTGGCATCTGAGAGCCATCACTATAATATTATGGAAGGGTGCTTGCATGTCACTAACAAGACATCATAGTTGCGGCTCTGCAGCTCTGCAGTCCATCAAAGTCAATCTGAATTCCCATGACTGGAGCCTGTGTGCATCCAAGAGGCTCAAAGAAAGCATGGAGAGGTCAGACTAGTGTGGTGGCTTATGAGAAAACCTAACCACAGGAGAGGGTGGGTGAGGAGACAGTACTGGATGATGGAAATCAAATGGCCCTGGAATTGAAGATGCTGGTTTTGTTTGTAACCTTGGAGAAATCAAATAAAACGCAACACATGGGGCAGGCTCAGACTATGTTTTGTCATTTTATTGTGCTCTTCATAGATGTTGTATCCTCAGGCTGACATTGGACAGTAAACAAGATAGGTAACTGTAGTTATGGGGGTTACTGATGTTTTCAAGATCATACAGCAAGTCTGTGTTGGAATTTGATCCCAAATTCATAACTTTTAAAACTTCAAATCCCATCTTTTTTTCCACTGTAGCAGGCAGCCCCCACAACTCTTAACCTCTATGGACCTCATTCTCCTCATTTGCAAAAATGAGACATTTGGCTCAGAATATGGTAGACCATTCCAAGTTCAAATTCTGTGTCTGGTGAATCACTGGCTGGAAAGGACTTTAAGAAATCACTTAGTCATATTCCTCACTTTCCAGCAGGACTCTATCTATTTTGAAAGGAAAATACAGATTCATCTCTTACATCCCAAGGCAGAGAAGGGGCTGGCCCAGGAAGAGTTTCTGAGCACACACTGTGGTGAGAATGGGAGAGAGAAATGAGAAATTTCAGCACTCAGTGGGACCTCTGGGCTTGCATGCTTTGAAGTCTGGGTCTTGCCTTAATAGAAATGGACGTTGAGGGGCTAAGGAGTTGTTCAGCTGGTGGAGTGCTTAACCTAACCTAACATGCCGGAAGCCCTGGGCTCTACAACTGGGACTGCATAAACCAGGTGTGGTGTATACACCCATAATCTTAGCATTTAGGCAGTCAAAGAAGGTCAGAAATCCAAGGTCATCCTCTGCTATATGGAGAATTCAAGACCAGCCTGGGATGCACAAGTTACTGTCTTAAAAATAATAATAATAATTAGCACTGTGTCAAGATTTACAGTAAAAGTGTCACTAGCACACTTTACTGGGTAGGAAGGAATTGTCTTAAGAGGATAAGAGGAAGAGTTAGGAGCCACACTATTCCTCGGGGCTCCTGGAGGAGGCGATGAAATAGCAGTGGGAACATGGCTATTTAAAGAAGCAAGCCTAACCCTCTTTATCTGGAGGGAGTGGCGAGCAGACTACCGTGCTCACCTGGCTCTTGGTTGGTTTGCAGGTGGTACAGGCACAGTGAGAATAAGAAGGGGCTCCAGTTTAAGGTGCTGCCTATGAGCAGAGGAGATGAGAACCTTAAATTCTCTTCTTTGTCTCCCAGCACTGTTTTGGTGGCAAAACCACCCACTAGATTCCACCAACCACTTTGGGAAATGACCAGCAATCAGACTTAGCCTCACCTTGCTCAGCTACCTTGGCTATAATTTTTAAAACATTAATCACTTGTCCATGTTTCATTTCCAGGAAGTTGATGTTGTAAGCAAGACAGTGACTTCAGAGAGAGTTGTGAGGAACTATTACAACTCTTCAGTTTACTTAGATCAGGTTCAACTGCTTGCCTGGAAAAGGACAAACTGTGCCCATGCAAATGTGTGATATTCCTTACAAATTAACCCTGAAACACAGGTCAGTGGGCTATGTAAAAATTAGCTTGCATCATTAGGAACAGTCCAGATTCAGGCCCTTCCTTTAAACTGTGAAATCACTGCTAATCTCCTCTTACTTTGTCTCAATCGCATTTGCTGCCAGAGCTCAGTTTTCTTCATGTTTGCTAGGGGTCAGGCACATAAGCTGTTTTAATCTTCAAAAAATGTTACACGGTAGTAGAAGCAGATGTCTCCATTTTAGTATCCTGAGTGAGAACCTGTGTTCTTGCTCATGGGGTGGTGTCTCTCATTGGGTTGCACATGGAGGAAAGATTAACAAAGTCCCCTGAACTTCTTTCAGAAGCTCCTCCATCCTAATGACATCATCTCGGAGGTAAGACTTCAACATACGAGCTCGGCAGCCACACTCACAGCCATCAATGTGTTCCAGAATGAGCCCACAGTCTCTCCTATTCCCATCCTCATTCCTAGCTGGCTTCCTGGTGTCCCTCATGCTCCACTCTGGCTCCCACATCCCTGTCTCTGGAATAGCCTGCAATCTCTTTTGCCTCTCTCAAAGACAGATACTCCTTCATAAGACCTTGTAGCTCTCTGCAATTTTCCCACATCATGACATCAACCCATCAAACGGGTGTCATATTATTTATGGCATATTGGAATCAGTGCCAAATCCCCCAGCACATTTATTATTTTCTTTGGAGTGGTCAGACAACTTTGGCATGTTAACTACAGCTGCCATGCGGCTCTCACTTGGCACAGAACATGAATATGCAGAATTGTGAAAGACCGTGGAATTCACCTGGTCAGTTATATTTATTTCACACCTGAGGAAACTGACTTACAAGAAAGCTGATTCACTAGCCCCAAACCACAACTCTGTCTCAGACCAGGGGTAGGTTCCAAATCCAGTTGCTATTGCTTTTCCAATAATCCCAATCTATCATTTTTTTTCTTGATCTCCATATTCTGGTTTGATCAGCCCCTGCTAAAGTTTTCATCTAGAATATTCACCACTGGCTTGAATTTTGAGGACCTGGTCCCCAACATATGGCACTGTTTTAAAGACACCAAGAGCCCTTAGGTTATGTGGGGTACCTGGTAGAAGTGGGTCTCTGGAAGGTTCTGCTTACTCCTGGTCACAGCCCCACCCCTTTACATCCTGGCCCACGGTCATGTGAGCAGCAACTCTATTCCTTCTGCCTCAGCAGGATCTGTTCTGCACCACCTCCCTCTACAACGGACAGAAACCACAAGTCAAAATCAATATTTGCTCTCATTTTTTGTGTCTAATATATATTTTGGTTACAACAATGCAAACATTGAATGCAGATTATTTGACAAACATTTGGAAAGGTGTCTTTCTCTCTTTGTATGAGCAAAATCAGAGGACAGATTTGAGGAGAAAGATTTTTATTTTGCTTCACATGTAACCCCTCTGCTAGACGTAAGCATGGTTCTTCCTCAAGAACATCTGGTCATTGTCAACTTTAACTCCTGGAATGGAAGAGTCCAGTCACCGTAGCTTTCTTCTCTTTAGATTAAACACCCCCAGCTCCTTTTGCTTTCCAATGGTGTTTCTTCTTCAGGACGTTCATCATCTTTATTTCTATCTGTTGAATTAAGTCCAAGGAGTTCTCAAACTGTGAAGTCTAGCACTGGACAAAGAGGCCCATAAAGGTATTACAAAGTGACAATGACCTCACTTTTCCTTCACACTGTGCTTCAGTCAGGGCAGCCAATGCTCACATTCGTGTCTGGTTCTGGCCAGACTTCGTGGGCTCGTTTTCAGCTTCTTATCCTCGTTTGGTGAGACACTGCTTATGTGTTCGTGATAATGCTCTTTTCCTCCGGGATCATCGAGAACTATTCCTCCTGAGCTGTTTTTTCCTTTGTCTCCCACCGTTTCTGTAATTCATCAACTCAGTGGGGATTCTAATATGACTCGATTTGCCCTTCCATGTCTTCATTGTTAACAACAGCTACTGTCCTACACAGCGTATCCATTTGCTCCTAATGAAAGCAGATCTTGGAGAATTGCAGCCCGTGACAGTTTTTCCCCTTATGGATCCAGAATGTGAAAAACAAGTTGGCCCATCTCCCATTACCAGGCCCTCCAACTGACTATCAAACGAGGTTAGAGACACTTAGCAGAGAGCCACACAGGAAAGGCCTAATTAGAGGCTGTAACATAGGTAAGTTTAAAATCATATTCTTATCAGATCTGTCTTGGGTAGACGGCAGAAGTTTGCAAGATTCCACGATGGCCCAGAAACATAATACTTGCAAACATTTGCTTACAAATGGCATATACCTTCTTTATCTTCAACAATCCATGCACAGAAATTTACTGTCCCAGATCTGAGGTGAAGAATTCAAGATGCATAAAGTAAAGTGACTCGCAAGACTACACAGAGACAGAATTCAAGTGCACTGTCATTACATTCCTAATACTTTCCTGGATTCCCAGGAAATACAAACAATACAATACAAAAAAAATACAAAATACAAACAACCCCCCCAAAAGAAACCACCCAATACCCAACAAGTGGAATACTTACCAATAATACAGATTCTAGGGCCAATTCTTGAAGACACACTGGTCTATTAGCCTGAGTGGAACTCTGAAATGCACAGTTCATTTTATTTTAGCTCTCTTTTTACAAAGTAATGGGTGCAGCTTCTTAATCAGTATTTGAGAAGCTCTCTCTCTCTCTCTCTCTCTCTCTCTCTCTCTCTCTCTCTCTCTC
>LOJH01053289.1:1129-12210 GCA_001685095.1 Ellobius talpinus
AGAAGCTAGAGCTAATGGGCCAAGCAGTGATTAAAATAATATAGTTTCTGTGTGGTTATTTGGGGCTGAGCAGCTGGGAACCAGCAAGTGGGCTCTTACAACAAATTGGCACCCAACGTGGTTGACTAAATCCACATAAAACCTGAGAAAGCTTAAAAAGGAATCCTAGACGCAAAAGAACAGAGTTAAGCATGGTTTGGTAGCGGCATTTTCTTGGGTGGGCTCTGTTTGCTAGAAGCAAGCAAAGGGATGGCTCCTTTAAGAGAGGTTTTCCTGATTTACCACAGCACCCTTGACCAAAGCAATGCAGTTGACTATCTGCATGCCAGAAACATTTTTTCATAAATTTTAAATATTTCTAATTTGCTGTCAACCTCAGTTCTTCTACCAAGATATAGATGGACACTGTTACGGGGGAGAGAGTGTAGATGCACACATGTGTAGGAGTACTTGCCAGTGCATGCACATGTGAGGTCAGAGGTCAACAACGAGTATCTTCTTTTTGTCATTCTCCACCATGTGCTTTTTCCTTTAGATGGGGTCTCTCATTGAACCTGAAGCTCACAGTTTCATCTAAACTTGCTATGCAGCCTGGATCTGCCTTCCCTTCCCATAATGCTTTGGCAACAGGTGCATGCTTCTGTGCCCAGCATTTACTTATGTGCTAGGGATCCACACCCAAATCCCCAGTTCTTATTCCTTGAGCACTTTACTCAATGAGCCATTGTCCCAGCCTGGATGATGTTTCCAAAATTCTGGATATCTGGTTTTAGATCACAGAGGCCACCCCTCTAGAAGGGATCAGTCACAACTTATATCTTCTCTAAGTTGCTTAAGAGTAGGGCGGGACAATAGAATTAGCTTTATATATTAAGGTCTTATATCTTATCTACTCTCTCTCCTAATACTCTAAACTCAGAGAGCCCTGCACTTTAAACTCAGAGATCTCTCCTTTCTGAGGCCAGAGACAATTCATCTCTAGCATCTATAAAAGTAAGGAACTTCCTTTCATTTTTGAGTTGCTGTTGGATCTCTGATTCCAGTCTCCCCAGCTCTAAGTGACCAGAATTAATAAAGGAGTTGACTACCTGCCCTGTATCTCAGCTCCTCCCAATAGTGAACAAATACTTCATTTTCTTCCCTTCTTCATTTAACAGCCAGGAGATTTGGGAGAATGATCTTCAATCCATTGCAATCATTATCCAATTAGTTACTGCGGCAAGCTCTATTGATTACCCACTAAATAGCCTGTGTCTATGTATTTCTTTATAATAATTGTTTTCCCAGAAGCAATGTGACTAGCCTCTGGAGTTGTGGGCCATGCTGAGTCTAAGGTAATAGAAATGTTACTGGTTGTTGGAATCTGGGTTGGGCATCTCTAGGTTCCTGGTTTCTAAATCTAAAGAACTGAAGATAGGGGTCACACAGATTTGCAAAGGTAACAAGATAGCTTTATTTGGAGACAGTAATACAAATCAGAGAGGGACACACTGTCAGGGTTATCAGTAAGCCACATGAGT
The DNA here is from genome assembly GCA_001685095.1 of Ellobius talpinus. Taxonomy (NCBI): domain Eukaryota; kingdom Metazoa; phylum Chordata; class Mammalia; order Rodentia; family Cricetidae; genus Ellobius; species Ellobius talpinus. Next base: position 2,650 of record LOJH01053289.1, read on the forward strand.
GGGAATTTTCAAGAGCTTCAATATTTGGTTGGGTCTTCCTTTTACGATATTCAAGAGAAAGAGAAGTTTGAAGTGTAACATGGAAAATTCTCTATTTTTAATGGATAGATTATATCATGTAATTTTTCTACTGTGCATGTCCTTTCCCATAATGCATTTGATTTAGTTAATATTCATGTCCAATTATGCATCACCACATAGGTAAATCACTCTAAAAGTTTACTTGAGGATATAGCTTTGCCCTACTGTACCCAAAACCAGTTTAGGCCTGATCAACACTTCTATTCTTCATATCCAGATACATTGGGGATGCACTTGACTAGAAACTGTCTGCATTTTATTATCACTAAGGATGGAGAAATCTGCACTGTTTCTCAGAACTGGGGGCACAATACATGTAGCAGCAGGTGGATGTCTGAGGACTTCTGAGGTTGCCAGGTACATTATTTGATAAAGGGTATGTAGAACCTGCAGGTAAATGTGTTGCTGAGTGACCACATGTATATTATAAAAAGGAGGTGTGCTTAACCTGATCCAAATGGATTCTCAACATTCCCCTAAGCTCATACATCTCAGAGACACTTCTCTTGCCTTCCTTCTCAGCCTCTATGGCTGTAAAAGCCATGTGACCCAGTTCTGATCAATTATATCTGAAATAGGCTCTAGAGGAGGTTATTCACCAGTAAGAGAGAAAGGCCTAGAGAACCGCAAACACAGTGGCTGATCGTGTCAAGCCTTTGAACAGACAGGAGCCTGAACGTCTGCATGCTAAGGCTCTCTCAGCAGAAATTCTCATTTCTACATCCAAATGCTTCTCTGATCGATCCTCTCACCAAGTTCAGGTGCCTTTTCCTTTTCTGAGATGCATTTCCTATTTATGGCTTCTTTTCTGTTCGATCAAGCATCCATCATTTCTCACAAGACAATTAAAACATTCTAATTAGCCTCCCTGCCTCATTCTAGCCCCATCTATTCCCCGTGGGCCCACCGGAGTAATTGTTCTGAAACACGGTTCATGCCCTCTGCTCAACAACTTTCCTCGGATTCCAATTACTTAGAGAATGAAGTCTAAACTTGTTAGTACTAATGAGCTGGCCTCAATCTATTTTTTCTAGTCTCATTTACTTTTATGTCCCTCATGTAGCCTATTCTTTGCACCGCAAAATTATGAAACGGGAGAGAAGTGAATTCTTGGGTATGGTGCAGGCTTCCTAGACTTGGGTACATAGGTTTGGCATAGCTGAGGTCCTGGACATAACAAGATCCACAGCTACCCTAAGCTAGTACCTGCTTTGTCTTTGGCTTGCAAACTTGAAAAGTGAATTTCACAGGCAGTAGAGAGGTGAATATAGACAAGATTTGGCAAGGATAGCCAGCAATGGGAGGATAAGTTTACAAAGCATTTTAATTATAGAATTATATATGAGTGTGCAAAAGAAAGACTGAAGGCAAGGGAGGTCCCAGAAAATCTCAGTTTGCTAGTCTAGGGCCATTTTTGCAGAATTTATGGAAAGGCTGCAGGAATACATGGGGAAATAAGCTGGTCAACCCACTAAAACCATCCATGAAGTGCCCAGCGGCTTCTCAGTTTTGGTCAGATCCTCAAATGTAGCTTCTAGGTGGTGGGGCCCATTTGGGTTGAATAAAAGGAGAAGACAGATAACAAGAAAATAGAGCAGAAACCAAACTAACTTCTGACACTTTAGGACTCCAGTCAGGACAGAACCAAGGCCATGGTTTGCTTCTAGACAAGAGCCAAGGTGCCTACCGCTAAGCTGATGAAGCAGGTCCCGCCCCCATTTTCATCAACATCTCTGTATACTCCTCCTCTGTAATTTCCTGTCTCAGCCTCTCTGATCAGTCTGTAGTTTTGTGGTAGCCTGTTTGTCTCTAAGAAGCTTGGCCCTATGTGACTTCTTCCAAGAAGGCTTCTTTCTGCAAGTTCCCAGGAAGCATTAACTGGGTGGAAAAAAGAAAATAAAAAGGAAAGCAAAGGACATAGCTGCTCCTAGGTATGGGGAGGAGAAAGTTTATTGTGCATATGTGGGGGATCATTAGCCAGAGGCAGAGTCCAGAATGGACATGACCAGACAGTGATGTGGGATTCCCCTCTGTATGCTGTTAATATGATTGGTTAATTAATAAAGAAGATTGGCTTGGCCTGATAGGGTAGAGTAGAGCTAGGCATGGAAAACTAAACTGAATGCTGGAGGAAAGAAGACAGAGTCAGAGAGAAGCCATGGAGCTGCCGCCAGAGACTGACATGCTGAAATTTTGCTGGTAGGCCACAACCTTGTGCTGATGNGATAGGGTAGAGTAGAGCTAGGCATGGAAAACTAAACTGAATGCTGGAGGAAAGAAGACAGAGTCAGAGAGAAGCCATGGAGCTGCCGCCAGAGACTGACATGCTGAAATTTTGCTGGTAGGCCACAACCTTGTGCTGATGYATAGATTAATGGAGATGGGTTAAATTAAGATGTAAGAGTTAGCAAATAAGAAGCTAGAGCTAATTGGCCAAACTGATTTAAATAATATGGTTTCTGTGTGATTATTTTGGGAGTCTGGACGACCAGGAAATGAACAAGCAGCCTTCCTTACAACAGGGAGGAGAAAGTTTATTATAGATACATGGAGAGATCTTTAGCCAGAGGCAGAGTCCAGAATGGACATGATCAGACTGAGCTGGACCATGTGGGAAAAAGGGAAGGGAGAAGAGAAAAAGGAGCCCTAGTGCAGCAACCAAGAGAGCAAAGGTACAAAAAGGGTGGCAGCAAAAACATCTGGATTATATAGGGAAGAGCCTCTGGGGGAAGGACAGCCTAGCCCCTGAGCTGGAGAGTTCAGAATAGGGAGTAGGGTACGCCAGCCATACCCTGTAACAGTTAGGGACTGAGGGATGCTGGGAGAACCTTGCAGCCAGGTCTGCACTGATATGTTAAATAGGAACCTCAGTAGTTTCTTCTGGATTTGAAACCTAACATTAACCTTGAATTTTCACTTAAAGAAAAAAGAGAGAAAAAGCTGACCAAAATATATGAATATGCATACTTATATACATGTATGTGTGAATAGGATATTACAATAGTCTAGCACATTTTATTGTTGATATTTTTTACATATGGATATTGTACTGCTAATGAAAACAAAACTGATACCAACCAATGTTAAAATCATGATCTGGATTCTAATTTGGTATATCTTCAGCTTTAATTCAATATTCTTGTACTTAATTGTGAAGAAGTTGTACAAAAGAATATGTAGAAAATAAAGGTATATATTGTTGAAGACCTAATAATTGTCCAGGAGGCCCAAGTTTGATTCCCAGCACTCATGTGGTAGCTTAAACCATCTGTACTTTCAATTCCAGGAGATCCAAGACCCTCTTCTGACTTCCATAGTCACCAGGCACACATGTGACACAAAACATGCACCCCAAAACAGTTATACACATTAATATATATGTATATATATGTACACACACATACACAACAACCATCTTCAAGGTTCCTATGGTAGGATGTACCTGTGGTCTCAACCTGAAGGCAAGCTAAGGGAGGAGGGTAATGAGCCTGGGAGTTTCTCTGTTTGTTAACACTGTCAGGGAAAGAAAAAGAAAGTCAGACAGCAAAACAAACAAAAACCCCCAAATACAAAAACAAAACACAGTTACCTAAATGAAAATGGACACAGTAAAGAAACCAAAATTGCAACTCTGTGGATGAAAATGGAAAAGTATATTCCAAACTGCCACAGCTATCTCCAGGGATAGCAAGAAAAGGTAAGGGAGAAAGGGTGATTAGGGAGGTGATGTATGTTGTGATTATGTTTTATTGCCTTTGGTAAATAAAGTAGCTGCTTTCAGCCAATGGCTTAACAGAGTAAAGCCAAGCTGAAAGAAATATAGAGAGAAAGTAGACAGAGTCAGGAAGAAGTCATGAAGCTGCCACTGGAGACAGATGTGCCAGAACCTTGTCGGTAAGCCACAGCCATGTGGCAATACACAGATTAATAGAAATGGTCTGATTTAAGTTGTAAAAGTTATCTGGAAATATGCATAAGCTAATAGACCAACACTGTTGTAATTAATCTAGATATCTGTGTGACTATTTCAGGAAATGAACAAGTAGCCTCCCCCAACAAAAGAGGACTTGCAGGTTGAGGTGGGGCTTTTCTTGCCAGAGATAAGGAGAATCACAACCCCCCGCCTTTTTNTTGCAAATAGGAACTTTCTTCAGGCCCAAAATGGTGACTTTTCTCTAAATGGCCGTCTTTGGGAAAAGGAATTTCTTGGGGGACCAGACATTACCAAAAGACCAAAAAAAAATCATGGTCTTTAAAAGTCTTGATAGGAAACAATTTGATAAGAACTCTTATCAAGAAAAAAAAGTGAGCCTGGCATGGTGGTGCATGCTTCTAACCCTAGTAGAGGCGAGGCCAGCCTGGTCTACTGAGGGAATTTCAGGACTGACTGGGCCACACAAAGAAACCCTGTCTTAAAAAATAAAAAAAGAAAAATGTTTAGACGTTATGGACCACAAGATCACCGCTTTATGAATGATCTCCATTAACAAGTGTTTTGTTCTGGAATATTAAATCTAAAAAGAATTGTCTATTGAAGACAAAAAATAAACTTTCAAAATTGCTTCTTTTGTCCTTACTGCTAGTCTACTTTGTTTTAAATTTTAAAAATGTTAAAAAGTCACGTACATATTCTAGAACAGTTTGTGATAAAGTAAACGGTTAATTACAGTTTACATAGCATGCTTAGCCTGTATAAAGAGAATCCCGCATAGCTTGTAGGCCTGCAGCACAACTTCTGTGGGCACTGCACAAAGGTTAATTAATTGGGCTCCAAGAGAACAAAGAATTCTTGATCAAATAAGCTTAGGAATGTCACTTGCTAAATCCTGTTGTGGAGATCCAGAATGCACATTAGCATATTAAAAACCATGAAAAGTCCCACAGTTTAAAAAAACCCATTTAACTTTGTTCAAAGATAAAACATGCATTTATTTGTAATGAGGATAAATCCCTTTTTCCTGGCATACCTATTAACAACTTCTTGCAAACAAAAGAAAATAAAATCATATAAAAATTCAACGATTTTGCTTTTATCTCACATTAGAAAGGAATAAATGAAGAGTTTTGGGGAAGCTGCCTTATTTTAAATTTTCTGCTACACTTGCATTTGGGTTTGGTAGGAAGATTTTCAAGAATCCAATGAATTAATTGATCTAATGAGAGAATTTTATTTCATTATTTATTTATTTATTTTGAGATAGGGTTTTACCATGTAGCCCTGACTGTCCTGGATCTCACTCTGTAGACAGGCTGGACTCACCTGCCCCTGTTCCCCCAGTTCTAGGATTAAAGGCATGCGCCCCCATCCCCAGAAGAATGGCATTGTTTTTAAGAACTGAGAAGGAAGCAAGACAATAGCAGGAGTTCCTTGAGAATCACTGAAGTTTTCTCTTCCCCAGTGGGCATGACTGGAGAATTAGTATGCATGATGCTCTTGGTCACAAACCTGCATCTGAATTAGGGCCTCCAGGTTCTTGTTTCTTTGAATTTGAAGGACAAATTTAATGAACCACAGGAGCTGTGCATTTTTATAAAAGAAATTATTCCAGGTTCATAGGTGGAACCTTAACAGATATATGCAAATGAGACCACTGAACAGCAAGAGTGGATCCCAGAAATGCACTACCATTGAGGATCCACATGAGGGGGCTAATAGGGTGTTTTTATGTTGAAGCATGAAGGAGTCAGTTCAATTGGTCCACCAATGAGGTGTTCAGATGCTGCTCAGTTTCTCATAGGATGGCACTCACAGGCAGTGATGTTCATTTGAGCTGTCTAAGAAGAAGAAAGATGATTATAAACCAGGGCAGGAACCAAAGCCTCTTTTCTAGCCTCCAACCAGTACAGGGCCAAGGATATTTTTTAGTTCTGGCCAGAGGAAAGAATCAAAGTACCTGTCTCTAAACTGCCTGACTAGTTTCCATTCTCATCAATAACATTTTCGCTGCACACACACACACACCACGTTTTGTTATATATATAACATATATAACATAATATATATATATATGTTATTATATATATACATATATATAATATTGTGGTTGTTATGAATGAGAAGTAATTTTTCCTTATGCATACCAATGACAAAACAGCCTGCCTCCATTTTAGTATAGAAAGTCATCTTATAGTAAAGATAAAGTAGATTAATTCTTATTTGTGATTGGATCTGTTTCTCAAGGATTGGGCTACCCAAATGGTTCTATACCACCTGTTCCAGGAAACAGCAACTATGCCTTCATTTCCAGAGGTTATTATGACCATACCTTGCAACCATATCTTTGTATCAGGAGGTTGTTATGACCTATTTGTTATATTTCTGTAATCCTGCCTATTTGCCTGCCAAATCCCTCATTTTGAAACCCTCTACTCTGATCTATAAAAGCTGTATCTTACCATGTCCCATTGGACATGATCTCTTGAAACCCATCTTTAGGAAGAGACAGCCCATGCAAATGAATAGTAATAAAAAAGCTTGCTCTAATTAATTGTTTGCTTTCATTAATTTGGCCATGATGATTTGGGTCAGTGGTCTATCTCCTAGAATCTGTGGGTTTACACTAGGTTCATGGCTAAGGCTAGTGTAACAAAGGACAGACTAACAAAATTAGCAAGGTCAGTGGTACATGCCTATAGTTCTTGATATCTAAGTGGAATGCTCATGAATTCTGAGGTCAACTGACCTGCATTCTGAGGATCAGTCCCACAGGATTACATAATGAAGGAAAACAGATAAACAGCAGAATAATGAGCAGAAAGCACACACAGAATACTGACAGAGCAGATCATTCCCCTTAGGCAATGAGGAGAGCCCATGGGGAATCATGAGCTAGTCATGTAGCATGTGACCCTCATAGCTTGGGTCCCAGAAACCTGGCTAGGGACCGGAAGGGTTGAAAAAAGGACAGACATAGACAATGAACAGTAAAGATGGTTTCAGGTGGGATTCTATTGCACTACTATCAACCTGAACCCTCAGTGTGTTTATTAAGTACAGCACAGGAGGGGTTAGCTAGTCTTGGTAGGAGGTCTCAGTAGGCAAAAGTCTCAGGCTGTGACCATCTGGGAAAAGGAAATTCTATTTGCTAGTTTCCATCAATTGTTTATAAACACTCTATTTGGACTATTGAGGAGAGCTTTGCCTTTTCTCTTGAGTCTGGCCCAACTGGGTAATGGCTTTGCTGGTTTCCTATGGGTCCTCAAGATGGTCATTCCCATGTCAAAATACACATTCACTCAAGACTTCACTCACTCACGGCTGCCTCCACTACCTGTATTGTTGTTAGGAGGGGGCTGTTTGTTGGTTCCTGGCTGCTTAGCCCCAAAATAACCACACAGAAACTGTATTAATTAAATCACTGCTTGGCCCATCAGCTCTAGCTTCTTATTTGCTAACTCTTACATATTAATATAACCCATTTCTATTAATCTGTATATTGCCACATTGCTATGGCTTACCGACTAAAGTTCTGGTGTTCATCTCTGGCCGAGCTACATGGCTTCTCTCTGACTCTGCCTCTCTTCTTCAAGCATTCAGTTTAGTCTTCCCCACCGACCTAAGTTCTGCCCTATCAACAGGCCAAAAGCAGCTTCTTTATTAACTAATGGTATTCACAGCCTTCATACCATACAGAGAGGAATCCCACATCACCATATTGTTCCTAAATGGGTTAGCAACTCTTGACTGGGACAAGGGAACACGGATAAAGTATGTGGAGACTTGACTGGCTTGTGTTCAAAGACTATTGAGAAAAAATTAGACTAAGACCATAAAAAGGGGGGGCAGGAAGAAAGAAATATTGAACACCAACAGTTTCTATAGTAATGTGAATGAGTATGATTATTCTTTATTTCCTCTTATTAGTGAGACTGCCAAAATAAAGTACATGATGTAACAAGAAAATTAATTCCAATAAAGGCTGCCTTCACTTCTATCCAGTTCCTGCCATGAAATACACAAAAGCCAAAAAGGTCAAGACAACATGGTGGTATTTCTCCCCTGGAGCCTCTCTGTACTCTAGGGAGTTCTTTTCTTACTTTTCCGTAACAAATGTGTTTGCTGTGCTTATTTCTTATCATGTTATCTTTTTCTTCTTGATGGGTGGTGTTGCTGGCTGTTAAATTTTTAGGAGGATCTTATCACCCTTAGTTAAGTTCACTACAAATACAGAAATACTCAATTACTCTCCCATTAAAGTACTAACCAGGTCTGACCCTGCTTAGCTTTTGAGATCAGGGAATGTTCAGGGATAGTATGGCTGTAGAGTCAGTTACTCTCAAAACACCCATATCAATGTCTATTTTAGGTGATATGAGAAGCTTCATAAGGAAATGAAGACTCAAAAGAATGAGGTTAAATTTGTGGGGTTTCTTGCTAGATTTGGTCAAGAATTGGATAGTAAAGAGCAATGGGGTTAAATAAACGGATCTAATGATAGTAAAGGGGGGACTTATCAAGACTTATTTGTTCAGAATTTCCTTTGTGTTGTGTCTTGGTTTCTTACTTTTGGGTACAGGGAGAGTACTTTCACATGAGTGCCTTATGAATTACATCAACAGACCTGAAAATCTTTTCTAAATTTGATGACCTGATCAGATAGATTTGGGGGAAGTCAGGATACATTCCACCGACCCCCTTTTAACTTTTCTCAATTTCCTTCAGTTCAAAATACTTTGGAGGTAATGTACTCTGTGTCTGCTCCTATCCCAAACATTCACAATGAAATAGTTGATACAAACAGAGAGATAGGACTTATTTTTAGTCATGTTTTCAATTATTTCAGTTCATGGTCCTGGACTCCATTGACTCTGGACCTGTGGTAAGGAAAAACACCATGGCAGCAGGAGCATGTGGCAGAGACTTAACTCTCTTATGATGGTTACATGGACCGGAATGAGGAGGAAGGAGGAAGAAGAGGAGGAGGAAGAAGGGGGTGACTACAACTGTGAACCAGGTATAACCTTCAAAAGCATAACTCTAGTGGCCCATTTTCTTCCAGCTACACCCTACCTCCATCACTACCAAAATAGCAGCATTGTCGAGGACTGGCCTCCATAAGAATACTTCTTAACAGGGTAGGGGCGTGGGAATTGAAGAAATATAAGTAAAGAATATGAAGATGCATAAAAATAATAAGACAGAAAACATAGAAAGTATCGGGAGGGCATCCTAGTGACTGAAATCTTGAAATTCACCCGCCTTTATTTTTTCAGCTTTTATGCCCAACATAAACGGGGGTGGGGGGGCGAGGAGGAGAAGGCAACAAAAGACGTTATTAACATGACACAAAAGGATGACTCACACAGTCAATGGCTTTATCAATGATTTATCAAATCATTAGTATTCTGTTGTCTAGGCAGCAAAGGGCTCTAGGTCACATCTTCTGAAGACCGCCCTTCCCTAGGTGACCCCATAGTAACTAAAGAAGAAGTACATTTGCATATCCTGACCACCTGTCAGGATGGCATGGACTTACTAGA
>LOJH01053290.1:0-12210 GCA_001685095.1 Ellobius talpinus
CCGTCTAGACACCCTGTCGCTTTAAAAAAAAAAAAAGCGATTGTGTTTCGCAAACAACAGATCGGGTTTCTAAAAGCTATTTCGACCCCCCTCCCCGTTACCGCCACCCTCTCCCAGGTCTGCAGAGGGCACCCATGGGCGGAGGGAGGTGGGAGGCCGAGACAGCCCCGGGGTCAGTGGAGACCCAGCCGGAGCAGGGGAGAAATCGGAAGAGCTGGGGGCATGGAGCGGGCGAGTTTGGAACGGAACGAGTCGGTCGGTGACCCGATTTAGACCAGCGGAGCTCGCCCCGGCTCTTCATTCATTCGATTTGTTTTAAGGCCCTGGCGGCGGATCCCTTGGAAAGGGGAGGCGAGCGCTGTCTGTTTCAAAGACATTTACACCGGCCAGGACAGAGGCCCTGGGAAGTGTGCGCTAGAGAGAACAGCCGAGGACGGAGAGGCGGCGCGAATGTGACCTCAGCGGCCGCCGCGCTCCCTCCCTCCCTCTCCCGCTCCGGGCTCGGGTTTCTAGGACTGCCTGGAGAAGTGTGTCTTGTGCACAGCTCTGGAATGCATTTGGCAGGCTGACGAGCAGCGAGGGGCAGCATCCTGGAGGGAGGAGGGGTGCAGCTCGCCTGCGCGCCGCCGGCAGGTTTCCTCCCGGCCCGGAAGACCTCCGGCACCCGTCACTCAGCCTCCCGGCGCGGGAAGGTTACCCAGCGAGCAGACCTGTTTAGAACTTTCATTCGCACGCGGGGCCTGTCTCTGCCCCCTGCTTGGCCTCGTGGCTTTCAAGGTATTTAGGGTCAGAGTGTTTAGCCCTTGACCTCAGGTACCAGAGAAAGGTATCCCCAGATGCAGGTGACTGCTTAGAAGTAGGAAAGATGTTTGTCAAGCAAAGGTCCTGGCTGCTGGTCTGAGAATAGTACCAGAGTGTTTACTGAGACCACTAGTTGGCATGGTGATCCAGACTCACATATTTACCGGGTTTTTAAAAAGTCGTTCAAGTGTGAAATTACGGCTGTAATGGAACTCAGAGGGGGCTTAAAGAATTTTTACAGAAGGTGGAAAGTAATATATCTCTCTATCGGAATTATATGATTTGGAAAGAGTAATTTTTAAATGCCCTCTCCATTCAGTAACAATACTTGATACATATTTAGAGGGTTAGAATTATATAATTCAGTGGAGGCCCTGGGTTCAGTTCCTAACAACACACACACACACAGTAGAAATCAGCAGTTAGAGTTGGGCATTCAGACCATTCTCCTACCCTACCAAAATCGTACGAATAAAAAAGAAAACCAACAGTTTTGGCCAAAGGGTCCTCTCCCGGCTACAGAGCCCTGAGTTGTAGAGAGAAGACAGCAAAATGCCAAGAGTATGGAACCATCAACAGGACAGAACAGAGATCAACACTTCAGAAGTGTCTGGGTAGCAGAGTAACTTTGCTAAAAACTAAAGTGCAGCTTAATTGGAATTGTGTGTGCACACTTTAAAGCCACCTGGGAAAAAGGCCACAGTCACAATGACCAAAGAAGGAATGGAGAAAAGATGAATTCACCATTGCAGGCAGGGAGTGACCAAAGACAGAACTACACGGTCTAGGAAATATGTGATGCACTCACCTTAGAAAGGAATAGGAAGGGGCTGGAGATGTGGCTCAGAGGTTAAGAGCACTTGCTGCTCTTCCAAGGGGACCTGACTTTGCCTCCCAATATCCACTTCTTCAGTTCCAGAAGAATCTGACCCCCCTCTTCTGGTCTCCACACTGCATTCACACATGTGCGTACACACAAATAAATCTTAGAAAGGCACAGGAAGATTAAAAAAAAATTGTTGGAGTTTCATGTTGGAGTTCCGCCACTCACTGGGTGGAGCTTGTACTACCAGTGGTCCTCAGGTGAGATGCTGCCTTGGAAGATTTTTCTGAGGCTTTCTGAGGTAGTGTTGTGTTCTTGCAGGGTCTTGCTTTCTCTCCATGTTTTTTGGGTCTCACTAGACCAGAAAGGCTAAACCAGGCTACAAGGTGACAGGAAGAATTAAATAAACAGAAAGCAAATGCCATCCTTCTAATTAAGCTTTGTGGCCACACAGACAATCTGAAGAAATCTGGAACTGTGAGTGGTACTAATATCTCCGTGATGAAAGGCCTGAGTGTGTCCAAGGCAAATGGGTGTAATGGGTATCTCAGGAGGTTGAATCTGATGTCACAGCTTGTCTGGATGGAACGTGCATATACTTGCAGAGCTATGTTCCCATCTAGTGTAATTGTGGGTGTTTTAACTCAGGCGTCACCTCTATTTTGCCCTCTCTACACAGCTTTCCTCCTTGGTTTTACGACTTGACGTAGAAGTGGGTGGGATGCTGGGCAAGTGGCTGCAAGGGCTGATACTTTATGGTTCCCTGGCATCCCCTGAATCTGTTAGCATCCCAGCCTTCTTGACAGCCAGCTCCACCCCATTGCATTCTTACTCCTTCCCTTTCCAAGAAAGAAGCCAGAAGCCAGCAGTAGAGCTCTGCCTGGCTGGAATGCCTAGAAAGGGAGGGCTCTCCTTTCGCTTCGCCGGCACAAGTGGGACCCACAAGCGCCCAACTTCAGACTTCAGACTATCTGATCCTTTGTAGAAGAAAGCTAAAAGTCCAAGCTATTGTGAAGGAACTTAATAATAACCCTTTTCTGGCAAAGAATGTGGAATAAAATATCTCATCTGCAGTTGTTTATTTCCTGTTGTGGCGTCTATTTCCATCTTTTAGTCACTTTGGTGATAGTAATCAAACCCTAATCATGGTGCAGCCACAAGTCACCAAGACCGAAATAGCAGACTTATGACAGACCAGGATGGAGACAGCTAAGGACCTGGCTATTAATCACCAGTCCCTGTGTTCAGTGCCCATTGGCTAGGTGTCTGGAGAAGAGCTGAAGCAGAGAGATAGCGGCCTGTGCCCGAGGCCTCTGAGCAGCCAGAACCCCTAGATCCAGAGCAGCAAAGTGCACAGGAAGTGGCCTCAGAAAAGGTAAACTCTGTATCTGTCAAGGAAAGACGTGGCTCACAGAAGGCCCTAATCTGAGCCAAATAGAGGACAAGAAGAGTCTCCCAAAACTCTTGACACCTCAAAACAAAGCAAAGGCAGAAACCCTCCTCTCTGGGAAAGACAAGATTCTGCCCCTTGATTCTTTTCTCATATTTTAGAGGTTCCAAGATGGAAGAGCAGCAACTCCACCATGCCTCTGTGGGTGGGGTCAGGGTGAGGCAGGGACAGTTTTTCTTGCAAAAACCAAAAGGGGAAACAATTGGAAAATATCAACATGTCTTACACAATCGCTCCCCTAAAGAATGTGTGAGCGAGTCCTAAACCATTCTCAGCTGGCAGCGAGACAAGGGGAAGGGAAGTTACGAAAGGAACGCCGCCTGAGTGAGGCTGGTGTGGCGCTCAGCACTTCTTGCCTTATCTCGGGAAGAACACGAACTAAGTGAATGAAAACATGTCTAATTCACAATCAAATAAAGATGCCACAAGCCCTGACTCATCAAATATTCGAGCATTACAGGCATACTGTCAGCCGGCCAGAGCGTCTGCCAGGTATCTGTCCAAAGCACTCAGTTAGGTACTGAGTTTGGGGTGAGGACAACAAAATGGGTGCTTGTTGTAGCAACGAAGACAGAAATGCGCAGGGAAAGTGCGGTGAGAATAGATATTTAAATGCATAATCATGTAGAGATTCACTGCCTCTTCCCCTGCAAAACAGGTGTCCAGATTGCTAATGGGCAGAGACGGGAGGGGAATCCATGCATAGTCTATAACTTTTTGTATTTCTTGAATTCTGAAGCATGGGAGCATGTTACTTATTCACAAGTGCAGTTTTGTAAGCTGTTTTAATCCTTGCCTGCTTTTCTCATTTCCTGCAAATCGTGACTGACAGTCTTGTAGCAGAGGACAAGTTGGCCGGGTCCCATATAGAAGCAATGCTGTAGATAGCACCTCTCTCCGTGGGTCAGTGTGCTAAAGGAAGGCCGATGACAGCAGACACCAGTGTTTCGTCACAGACAGCAAGGAAGGGTGGAGGCTGCCCCATCATGACCCTGGAAAGAGTCAGCAAGGAAACTTGACAGCCCTAATCAGAAGTCATTCTGTAAACCAGTCAGGTGCGAGTCTAACCCAGGGCCAGTGGCCTAACCAAAGCTGATGCGATAACAGAGGTTCAGGAAACTGTCCAATCAGAGAAAATGAGAGCTTTGCTTGGGGAAAAACAAAAGCAAACAAACAAACAACAAAAAAAAACAGAGTCATACAATTTTCTATTGAAAATTGACTTGTGCCAGGCTCTGGGTGAGATCTCTGGAGGGTGTCAGTGGGCATAGGAAAACAGCTTCTGTCCTCAAGAAGTGAGGTGGGCAGGGCAGTGGTGGCACACGCCTTTAACCCTAGCACTAGAGAGGCAGAGGCAGGTAGGTCTCTGTGAGTTTGAGGCCAGCCTGGTCTATAGAGTGAGTTCTAGGACTGGCTCCATAGCTACTGATAAACCCTGTCTCGAAAAATTAAAAAATAAAAAGGAGTACACAATGGAGGAGCAGGGTAGGAGTAAGAAGCCAGCCTAGCCTCACAAAATGGTCAGTGCCCTGCAGAGCAGCCAGAGTGGAGCCCCTGAGGGATGGGTGGGATGTGGGGGTCGCTGTGAATGGAAGTGTTGATAGTACCAATGGTCCTAGTGAAAAGGTGGACAAGCAAGGCTAGGCTGTAGCTCAGTGTCCAGCACATGCAGGGCCTGTGAGGGTCCCAACACTGCAAGATTAAAAAAAAAGGTCAGAGTGGAGCCTAACCTAGATGAACCCTGGTCTAGCCTAGTGTTATCCTGAACACTGTCCATGCCCAGATGAACCCTGGTCTAGCCTGGTGTTGTTCTGAACACTGTCCGTGCCGCAGACAGGCTCCTCACTAGGACCTCAAGCCACACACAAATAGACTTCGAGATTCTAGTCATGCGAGGCTATCAATTACCGTTTGCTAGTTTCCAGTTTGTGCCTGGTTTCTACCTTTCCTTTGCCCTGAAAAGCTCATCAAAGAGTCGCTTAGGTGCTGGATTCTGTGCTGCTTAAGATCTGAGTAAGGAAACCTGATAATGGGGAATTGCAGTCCCTTTCCCCCTTAAGTAGGATGTGGCTGTGTATAATGGCCCTGGCATCCAGATGAGCCCAGGCTGGCCTCAAACATGCAGAGATCCACCTGCCCGTGCCTTCCGAGTGCCGGGATTAAAGGGGTGTGCCACCGCCGGTGAGTTCAGATTCTTTAGGATGGCTGCAGGTGTTCCAGAGTGGTGGTTCTCAACCTGTGGGTCTCAACCCTTTTGGGGTCACGTATCAAATATCCTGCATATCAGATATTTACATTATGATTCACAACAGTTACAAAATTACAATTTTGAAGTAGAAACAAAATAATGTTGGGGGGCGGTCACCACAACCTGAAGAACTGTATTAAAGGGCCACAGCATTTGGAAAGGACAGGAAGGACCCCAACCCAATTCTGAAATTAACCACTTTCCTGTCATTACTAACTACTGGGAGGCCTTTCGAGGAGCAGTTTCCGTTGTCTGCTGGCCTTCCTCCTCCAAACTCCCGAATTAACAATGTCCTGTGTGTGCCAGACCAGAAGCATCACTCAGACAACAAAGTGCTCCCCACAGGGTTCCTTGGTAGGGGCTCTGGCACCGCGAGAGCCCAAGTGTATGTAAACCGGTAGTACACAGATGCTAATCCCCGTGTTTATCACGGGCCCCCGAGGTCTGAGCCTCTGGTCTAACATTGCAGTGCTTAGGAAATGAATTGGTAATTGTCCCGGCCATAGGATAATGTAAAAGGAAGCCACTCTGGTGGCTGGGATTTTGTTTGTGTGTGAGGTCTTACAATGACCAGTTACTATGAGACCTAAGGGAAGGCTGGTATTTGAAATTGTTTGTATTTAAAAACAAATATGACTGGGAACTCTTTTCCTGTTGCAAGAAGAGAAAGTTGAGTGAGAAAACGAGTGTGGCTTTAGTTCTTTTCTAGTATTCTTCAGGATCAGAAGGATTTTCCTGCATCCCGGCAATAGCTCCATTGGTAATGATGAGAAGTGAGGAAGGGACCCTCACAGAGGAGGTACCCAAGATTCTCACTGCCGCTCTGGATCCTGTTCCTCCATCCCCTTTACATTTGTTCGGAAAGCTTTCGCGGTTATACAAAATGTTATTGGGTCTCCTTAGTGCTTTGCAGACCAGAGGGTGAAGGATTAGGAGAACTGCACAAAATGGGGGTGACGGTGGCTGCAAAGGGTTATAAAGGGTCTCGGCACCAAACAACCATCTGCAATCCAAACCCCATTGTTTATAGCCAAGTTCATGTACTGCTGGGTGCTTTTCCAAAAACTGAAGTTATTTGGTATTTTAAACTTGTTTTCTATTTTATTGATGCATGCATAATGGTCTGTAGCTGTAGGAACACAGACAGCTGAGAAGAAAGGCATGGTTTCCTGGGTCCCAGGCACTCGCTTATCCCTGAGGCAGCTACTTGTATTTGGAGTTACTGGACTCAGACAGGGTTTCTCTGTGTAGCCCTGACAGTCCTGGAACTTGCTCTGTAGACCAGGCTGGTCTCGAGCTCATAGAGATTCACCTCCCTCTGTCTCACGGGTGCTGGGATTAAAGGCGTGCACCCTAGCAGCCTGGCTGATACAGAACTCAGGATGAACACTTGGCCTTTACTTTGAACTTCAGTCCCACATAGCCATCAGCCTACTTGACCTTGCAAAGACATCTTAGTTCTTCTGTCCCAGACAAGCAGCCATCCTAGAAGCTCTTCTCTAGAAGCAACAGACCACAGACAACCTCTACCTTACCCTCCTTCACACAATGTCAGCTTTGAAGGATCACTCAAATCATGCTCATCCCGGGGCTTATGCAGAACACAGCCAGGGTACCAACCCTCAGCATGTGTCTGCTTTACTGTCTAGCCTTACTCAGATCTACATAGCTCTTCTGACTCCCTGGACTTGCTCATCAAAGATCTCACTGTAACACCACCCAAGTGGTCTTTGTTCACCGTGAGAACAAAGACAGATTCTCTGCCTTGGCCATTAAAGTCCTAGTGGCCTGGAATGCCTCCCCTATCCCAGGCACCTTAGTGTTCCTGCTGGAGTGCCAGAGCTGGGGGAGTAAGGGACAGTCGGTGAGGACACATGCTGTCCCAGCCTGGAGTGCTCTCTCCTTCCCCACGAATCTCTAGTCTTTGAGACTGGGTCAACCTTCTTTTACTCTGTATCCTCAGAATGCAGGTACAGCTGCCTTTATGGTCCTTCCCCGCTTCCTTTTAAGACAGAATCTCTATTATGTAGCCCTTGCTATCCTAGAACTTATTATGTAGACCAGGCTGGCCTCGAACTTGCAGAGATCTGCCTGCCAGGGTCTAATATCTGCCACTCCCCCACACTAACCATAAACTTCATGAGGGCAGGGGCTGTGACCCAGTAGGTCCAGCTCTGTTAGACCCTCATAGTGCTCATTGTATGCTGAGCAAATGAATAGATAGTTTCTGGCAAAGAAGTCTGTGTCTTTTATTCTAAGTTAATGTCCTTTCTAGTTTGAGGAACTAATGTGCCCCGTTGTCTGTAAGGTGAGGTGATAATAGATGACTGTTTTAAAAATTGTTAATTTTGAATTTACTTTTGGGGGTGTGTGTGCATGCATGAGCATGTGTCTATGGGCTCATGTGTCATGTATGACTCACGTGTGGAGGTCAGAGGACAACTTCCCATAGTCGTTTCTCTCCATCCACCATGATCTACCATGTGGGCTCTGTGCAACAAACTCGGGTGGTCAGGCTTGTTGGCCAGAGCCTGTACCCACCGACCCATTTGGCAGGTCTTAGATGGTGTTTATTTACAGATCTATTCAGCAAACTTAAATGCTGGCAACTAAAACGAGGGGGTCTCTTGATCCAAAACTGAGATGTCGAGGAACTACCTCAAGATGGCCGAGGAAAGCATCTCAGAACCAAGAAAGACATGGGGAAAGTCTAGGTGTGTCGATGACAAGAACAGTACTCCAAAAGCTGAGGGAGATTAATTAAAAGTCTCCTAGCTACCCTCAACCCAGCTCTCCTTTCCTAACTGACCCCTAAGTAGCTTGGGGAACTCTAGCACTCAGGATAGCTTTCCTGGCCTTCCTGGAGTCCCATGAGATAAAGACCCTTCTGGCCCCAGACTCAGTGGTTCTCCGGTCTACCTTTTGGCACGCTTAGAAATGAAGAAAGGTCCCAGAGAGCTTAGGTTGCCTCCAGAGTGGCAGGAGTGGAAAAGCCCCACTCTCGCTCTGTCTCCCTCGTGGGTTCCACAGCTCTCTAGGTTGTTATCCAGAAGGCATTGCGGTAGTCCCCCAGAGTCCCACCAACCAGGGCATGTACTGTGACCAGGGCAGAAGGGCACACATCTTCAGTTCTCCTGCACCGGAGCCTAAACAACCAAGGATCCGGGGACATAATTGATGTTTGGCAGGTTCACACTCTGAAAATGTTTGCTGAGACCCACTACGTGCCAAACATTGAATTGAGTCCTTGGTCTTTTCTTTAGGGAGTTTGCATTCTATTCTAGAAAGATTGATGGAATGTTTTAATTCCATCAATTAAATGGGAGGGGGTGTTCCTCCCTATGTGTAGCTCAGGTTAGCCTCTAACTCATGATCCTCCTGTTTATGTCTCCCAAAGTGCTGGGATTACAAGTATGAGCCACTATACGGAGATTAATTTACTTACTTATTTTTTTTTCTTTTGGAGGCAGGGATTCACTAAGTTGCCCAGGCTGAGCCTCTTGCCTCTGCCTCAAGGGAACTTGAGGTTACAGACCTGTTCAATCAGGACAGGCTTGATATCTTGTAAATAACAATTAACCACAGTTGCAAGAGCTTTGAGACCTTGGATTTGGATGGAGGAGGGAGAGTAAGGGTGAGAATGAAGTTCAGAAGTGGAGTATAGAAGGCTGGACAGACAGGAGCAAGGTTCAGAGAGGAGTCTTCCAGGAAGTGGGCGAGCCAGTAGGTGAGGTGGCCTGCAGCCCACTAGCCTCACCTGAAGGCCATCAGGATTGGGTGTGTCAGCGGAGGGTGGCAGTGTGGAGTGTGGAGAGGGCTTTCGTGGCTGGATTGTGCAGCTCCTCGGAGCATTCATCCTGGGAGATGGAACATGCTACCAAATCAGAAAACTGTGATATCAGCAGAGACAGCCCAGAGCATACAGGAGGTCAAGTACCAACTTTGTCCCCAGAAGCTGTGTTACTTCCATTTCCCATTCGTTAAACAAGGGCAGCCACTCTCTAATGGAGCATGCTCTAGGAATTTAATGAAATGGTGTGTGAGGAGGTAGAAGAGAGGCTGTTATCAAATCATGACACAGAAGACACCACAGAGTGGGCAGAAGGCACCGGAAACTCAGCACAGGTTAGTCAGGGCCCCCCACACCACAGTCCTCTTACTGTGCATTCCCCCAAACATGGATTGAAAATAATTTGGGGTGTTTTTATTTATATTCGTTTGTTTGTTTGTTTGGTTGGTTGGTTTTTCAAGACAGGGTTTCTCTGTGTAGCTCCGGTTGTCCTGGAAGCACTCTGTAGATCAGGCTGACCTTGAACTCATAGAAATCTGCCTACCTCTGCCTCCTGAGTGCTGGGATTAAAGGCGTGCACCACCACAGCCCAGCTTTGTTTTTTGTTTATTTAATTTTTAAAGTATGTGTGTCTCCTCTGAAAGATTAAAACATTCCATCCTGCTGGGAGTTCCTTAAGCAGGGGAGTAAACAACCTGAGAAAAATAGCTTAAAAAACTCCCTGAAACAGACCAGATTCAGTCAGTCCCTCCCTGCCAAAGTAAGCCATAAAAGCTGGAGTGAGCTGCCTGGAAGAGGTTTACACCAACTGAGGCACCTGGAGGACACTCTCCAGCCTGTTGAGCTCCCTGTGGGCTGTGTGGTGTGCTCCAGGCTCCCTGCTTTGAGAACTATCATCCTTGCTGGAACAGGCTTTGAGCTATTTCTGGTCCTATTAGTAACCCTTCATCCGTATTCCTATAAGTAACCCCAGTAAAACTCATTGGTTCACCAAGTCAGACTTCAGTAGTATGCATTCTGGGGCAAGTAGATAAGTATGTTTCCTCTCCCAGAAGTTTTGTCACACAACAGCATGTATATGTGTGTGCACGCACACATATGCCACGACATGGAGGTCAGAGCACGGCTTTATGGAGCTGGTTCTCTGCTTCCCCTTAGGTGGGTTCTATGAATAAAACTCACGTCATCAGACTCGCATCGTTAGGGGCACCTTTACTGGCTGAACCTTCTTGCGTGGCCTGTGTTAGGTGAGGTTAGGAAGCTGAGACAGGGTTCTGCTAAGTAGCTGTGACTGGCCTTGAACTCAAAACAAGATAGAAGGAGAGAACTCCCAAAACTTATCCTCTCACCTCAACACATTGACCATGGTTTACACACACGCACGCACGCACACACACTCACACGTATGCACACATACACACACACAATCAATAAACAAGTAAACAGAACAAAACAAACCACCAAAAAAATTAAAATGGCCAGGTAATGGTGGCACAGGCCTTTAATCCCAGCACTCAGGAGGCAGAGGCAAGCAGATCTTTTTGACCAGCCTGGTCTACAGCGTGAGTTCCAGGACTCCAGAACAGCCAGGAATACACAGAGAAAACCTATCTCAACAAACCAAAAACATTAAAAAAAAAAGTAAGATAAAATGAAGTCTGTTGGGGATACAACTTAATTAGTAGAGTGCTTGGCTAGCCTGCCAGAACACTGTGTCTAGTCCCTAACCTTGCATTAAAATCACCTGTAGAGTCAGATAGTGGTGGCATATGCCTTTAATCGCAGCACTTGAGAGGGAGAAACAGGGGGATCTCTGTGAGTTCAAGGCCAGCCTGGTCTACAACATGAGTTCCAGAACTGCCAGGGCTGTTACACAGAGAAACCCTGTCTTGACAAACCAAGAAAAGAGAGTTCAAGGCCAGTCTGGACTCCCTGACACTCTGTCTCAGACAAATAAGGGTATGATAAAGAACACAAGAGGATATATGGAGGCTAGGCACAGATCTATCATTTAATGCAAGTGACCTGGAACTTGGGGATGGGGGTCCTAGACTCAAACTCCTCAGACACTGAGGGGTGCCTGTGATACTCGCATAGTCCTGAGAGGTCTGCTTTCCCAGATGGTTGATCAGTTAGCTGGTTTAACTGGCTGCATCATGTAACTTGTTATGGTTTCACATCCATTGCTGATTTCTTTTTTAAATGGATAGATGAATGTTAAATAACACTTGATGAGAAAGATGCTAAAGAAACCCTCTGATAACAATGGGAAACCTTCCATTTGTTGAAAACCCACACACACATATCCTACCTTCAGAAAAACAAAAGAAAAACCAGTCTCTGAAGGCAGGGGGTGAGCTCCCCTCTAAAAGCCAGGAGCCTGGCCCCGCTGGCTGGGATTGAGCTTTCTCAGAGAAGTGGTTTCTTTGTATCTGCTTTTGCACTTAACAGTTACTGAGGCAGACAGAAAATGGGAGCTTCCTCCGCCAGCCCCATCTCATCAAACTACCTGTTGAGCTGCAGACCTCAGGCTGTGCGATTCCTGGAGCCTCCCTGACTAGACTGTACTCTCGGCCCAGTCCTTCCCTTCAACACTCCCCTTTTCCAGGTCACTACTTTGTAAGGGATTAGGGCTATGTCTTTTGCAGGCCC
Source organism: Ellobius talpinus (assembly GCA_001685095.1). NCBI lineage: Eukaryota > Metazoa > Chordata > Mammalia > Rodentia > Cricetidae > Ellobius > Ellobius talpinus. The sequence continues at coordinate 11,765 of LOJH01053290.1, forward strand.
CAAATGGGAGACCCCCTTAAGAGCCTGTGTACCCAGAGCTACCGCCCAAATAAATTTCTGTGGTTATCTGTCAAGCCAGAGGACTCCTCTCAGATACGCCACAGGAAGTCAGTACCTTGTGTTATCCAGGAAGGGTGTCCCACCCATTGCCCAGCCAGCCCAAGTATCTCACTCTTGACCTGAACCAACTGTCTTCCAATGTACTCCACTGGCCTGAGAGAAAGAAAGGTTTAGAAGAGAAGCAAGTAAATCTCACCAAGCTGAACAGCTACTCTGCCCAGGAAACACTGCACGGAGGTGTGCTCTTTCTCCTCAGGACAGTGAAGGAAGAGGTCTGTGAGGGATCGATTTCCATCTTTGAAGATAACATACTGTGAGCCGGGCGGTGGTGTTGGCACACGCCTTTAATCCCAGCACTCAGGAGGCAGAGGCAGGCGGATCTCTGT
>LOJH01053293.1:0-12209 GCA_001685095.1 Ellobius talpinus
ATATATATATATATATATATATATATATATATATATATATACAGACAGACAGACCTTGTTTCAAATAGAAAAGTTTTGTGTTTGTGTCTGTGTGTGTCTTTGTGTGTGTGTCTATATATGTAAAGAAATAAAGGAAGAAAATGTGCCATTGGTCACTAATTAATATAAAGCAGAAATATAAAGAAAGAAAATGCCAATGGTCACTAATTAAAATAAAGCAGAAATGGTGACTTTGTCACAAATCAAGCATCAGATCAAATAAAATTAACTGGCCTAAAGAATGGCCCCATAGTAAAGAAGGAACTTCAGTGAATGAAACTGAAAGTGTGTTAAGACTCCTAATTTAAGGCAAGATGCAGATGAATAAAATAGCTTGCTGCAAAGTGGCCAGATTTGAAGAAATGTCTAATTGTGTACTTAACATAATGCAGGTAACCATGGTGATCTTTAGATCTATTCAAGGAAAACATAAAAATGAACATGTCTCCAACAATCTAGCTCTGACCTAGACACCATTCAGTGTACACAAGCCAGCTGCTAACAGTCTCCACAATCCACACTCTTCCTCAAGATTCTTCTCTAGATTATCCTCTGACAGAGTCTAGAGAACTAGTGTGGGTTGCCACATTTCTTATTGAGCTCTTTGAAATACTAAAATCAGGAGAGCCATTAGTAAAGTTCAGTAAACTGTACACAGCTCCCAGATCAGTCTAAAGAGATCAAATCTGCATTATATTCCTTCAAATGTGTGAGTATATGTACAAGTATGAGTGTAATTGTGTGAAGATATATGTTCCACATGTGTCTGTGAAGGTTAAAAAACTGGCCTCAGGTATCTTCCTCAATGTTTCCCCACATAATTTTTGAAATGTGGTCTTTTCCTGCTCTGAGATAACTTAGTTAGGCTGGGCCTGTGTGGGCAATGAGCCCCACACACCTGCATCCCCACCTTCCTTGTGCCACCACAGGCTGTTTGTGTGTGTGTGTGTGTGTGTGTGTGTGTGTGTACTAGAGTTCAAACTCAAGTCCTTTTAATTACAAAGCAAGTTTTCTTTGCTTGCTTTGGTTTGGTCTGATTTTTCAGCAATGAAGCCATCTCCCCTGCCTCCTGTGTTTTGTCGAATGTAAATTTCACCATCCATTTACTGGATGCTGATTTCTTTATTATTTTAACTATGAGAGATCTGACTTATTACAAGGCAGAACTTTCCACAGTTTCAAAAGAGCTTTAAATTCCATATTATTTTTTTTAATTTTTTGTATGTCACTACTGCCAAGAATCCGCCCATTGGTTCTATTGAAATTTTTCTTGGTGAATATAAACCAACTCTCATCCACTTACCAGTGGGTAATACTTTCAGTTTTGACAACTATGGTTGCTGATTATAAGACAAACAAGAAACCTCGGGAAAAAATATTTTTGAAGTGGAAAAACAGGTTAAAGAACAAGACCTAAAGCAAAACAGAGGAACAAATATGCAAGATTCTTTTCACTGATAATGAGTACAGGTTTTGGAGAGCTGGAAAAACCACCATATATCAGTGTTTATTAAATATCAGTAACAGCTGTGGGCCTTCAATCATAGCTTTCGACAAAGTTGCATGGAGAATTTACTTTTTGTGTTGCATAGAGAATTTACTTTAATGCATGTTGCAAGATGTCACAATCACAGCTAGTGGAGAGGGCTTTTCTGGTCTTAATTCAGGAGCTTATACAGAGTTTTGCATTTGTTTTAGCAAATATGTGTTGGCTGGAAGTACAACATACTTGTGCAAACATTACACAGATAGTTTTCCATCTGATAGAATAAAGCTAACCATCTGAAAGGTCAGAATATCCTACTAATTTCAGAGAAGCAATAATTAGTAGTTTAACACTTCAAGATAAACTTTCCATTTTCTTCTTTGTGATTGGATATCATTGGGATTGCAAGTATTTGCAGAATAATTTTTTAAGTTTGAGGCATTGATTTTTGAGCCTTCACTGATTAGGATCTTGCTATGCTTGGAATATGAAATGTGTCTCCTCAGACTTTGTAAATGGTACACTTGTTCCATTGACAGTGGTGCCATTATGTTGGAAGATAATGGAACCCTTTCAAGATGTGGTTTTCATGTTGCAATTTCTTTTGGTTGCCCTTCCTTCTCTTCCATTCTTGAAGATAACAAACACTTCAGGGACTGAGGACCTGAGCTGGATCTTTCCTGAAAACCTCCTCCCTGAAGCCTAGCTTTCACAGTACCAGAAGGAACCAAGCAAGCTTTCAAAGGAGGAAGGCAGCCAGTTGTTCTGCCCAGCTATTTCATCTGTGAATCACATTAACCACAAGCATTCTAATAACCTAAACAGTGTAATAATGACAAATGCCTTGGTGGTAACTAACACCTCCCTAACTGGACTTGAGGTCTGCTCAACCATAAGGAAAACATGGTCAGTACTGGAAACCTAGAAAATACCCTGTGCTCATGAACTCATGACACTGGAGGATAACCTACAATCACCACTTTACGAAGCCAGCATAATCCCTAACTACACTCTTAATATTTGTTTTTATGTTCACAGTTAAGTGTAGTCCTCATACCTCTTCAAGAAAACTTATATTTGCAACAGATATCATTACATAAATTACAAAAAATAAAACTAAAAATCTGGGGAAAGCATTTCCAATGGATACATTTACAGCATTACTCCATCATGTAAGACTTAGAGAACATCGCTGAATAGTGGGCAGAAAGATTGTAAGGGTTAGGGTATCAAGGAGTTTACCATGAGACTGTGTCTCCTAGAAATTTCAGAAGCTACACCCATAAAATTTCATCAACATGACTGAGTTTACATGACCTGAACAATGATGACACCAATAGACAAGCTAACCTTGAAGAAGAAAAACTCAAGAGTTCTCAATGGTAGACAAAGAACTACAGTCAACTAAGGAATGCTGAGAACTAGAGAGATAGTCTTCCCCAATGAAGAGCATACCAATTGATTATACAATGCCAAATGGTCAGACTGCACAAATAGACATTAATGTAACATATAGACTAAAATGGTTGTATTTATTTATTTAGGAATTCACACACACAGACAAATATTTTAAAAAGATCCTGAGCATTTAATAGGCTGCAAAGTGGAAGCAGGGTTATCTGGGAGCACTTGGAGAAATGAAAGAAAGGAAAGAGGAAAAATGTAATTATATTATAATCTTTATTGATTTTATACTATTTTAATTAAAAATAAAATATATATTTTAAGAATAAAAAAGGAGTCTAAATAGAAGAAATAGATTATTGGATCAGGTTCTCAGGCTATATTAGCCTGTCTCTGACAGTCTGCTCTCCACATCTTACCTCCAATGATGTGGACAGGCCACCACCTCAGCACCACCTGCTCTTCACTGCCACACCTGTCTTATCATGATGGACTGAAACCAGGATCCAGAACAAACTCCCCTGCCTTTTGTTTGTTCTGTCCAACATCATTTCACAGTAACAGAATCTACCTTACACAGTCTACACAGTCCTTGTGAAAACAGAATCTACCTTACACAGTCTACACCATCCTTGGGAAAACAGAATCTACCTTACACAGTATACACCATCCTTGTGAAAATAGAATCTACCTTACACAGTCTACACTGCCCTTGTGAAAAAACAGAATGAGTTAGCACAGCTGGAAGCACAAAAGAAAAGAAGAAAGATAAAAGTTCTTTGATGGGCAAAAGAATTAATGTGGTAAACTGAATTACCCATTTTGGGGAAAATATTTTTCTGGCACTTTTTTTGTGAGAATCTAATGAGGGCCCTTGAGTCCAGGCCCAAGGTTCTCTTCAGGGTTCAGATTAGATGCTACAGAAAGTGATGGGAACTTTTTCTCTTAGGGTATCTGAGGCTAAATGAATGCTTTCACTCCATGTTGTTCCAAACAAGTCTCTTTATTCTTCTATTTCTTTTTTAATTTTCCTTTCCTACTTCTCAATTGTTGGACCAAAATTATCTCAGGGCCTGTACCTCAAGGCCTGCAGTACAGAGAGAAGCCTGGCTCTAGTTTGAGGGAACTGAGTGAGGATGAGACAGCCAAAACTAGGTAGATGCTCCTCCAGCCAGAGGGAGGGCTTGGCTGCATCTCATTGGATGGAGGTACCCCCACATCACACCGTATCACCTAACTTGTATAAGCTGATGCTCACAGTAATAAACTGAGTTCCTGCTTTGACTTGACTCCCTATCACAATGATGGTCCTGCATTGTGGGGCTGTGGAACAGGTGGATAGTGTACTCACCTTTCCCTGAAAAATAAGGAGGCTAAGGAGATCTAGCAGTAAATTTTTCCTAGCTTCTTCTCCTCTTGCATAAAAATTCTCTTTCCCTCATGGGACTTGAAGCAATGAAAAGAATTAAGAGTTACATCTAATTTGTCAAAAGCACATTCCTATGGTAAACAATAAGGAGCTGAGCCATTTACCATGGCAAGACAATGGTTTCAAAGTTTCAGAAGTATGACTGGCCAGAAGGCAGTGATTCAGTGCCCAGTGACAAACTTTGAGACATAGGTCTATTGTCAACATACAGACAGGCAAAGAATTTTCATACTCTTCTTAGGATGTTTTTTGTAGCAACTTTGAATAGACATCTGCAACTCTGACCTTGTACACAGCTATAAAGTTTTAAACTTATGAACAATTTACAAAAAAACCTTTAGCCTAGTTTGTACTTGCTCTGGGGTGAAAGTGGGCTAATTATGAGCAGTTAGTCTGAGCAAAATGAACACAGCAGGCATTTAAGAGTCTACAGTTGTTATGGGACCATAGATCTAGCTATGAAGCTTGTTCTAGTATAGTTTTATATATCAAAATTAAACAGATAAATGAAAAGTCATCTTCCTGACCACCCACAGGTACATGTGCCCATAAGATTAAGAAGTAATCATGAGATTACATAAAAACATCAAATGAGATTATGCACTACAATGCAGGTATTCGGGATACACCAAGATGCCTAGCAAAGGTGAATACCAGTTTCCAGAGTCAATGGTCCTACAGGCCTTGCCGGAATAGGATTCTCTTCCACTCAGGACTTGTTCCTTTGGCAGGGTGGCATTTGAATACTGGTTGCCAACTGTTGTTAACTCTCATGGCCTCCAACAAGTGTCTCGTCCTGAGGGACAACTCCAGCTGTCTTGATTGTCTTTGGAATTCACCTCTGATTTCATGGAACTATATCCTGGTACAATGGTTTAGATCCTTGAAATACTTCAGGAACATCTAAGACACAGGAAGCTCTATTATTACAGTCCTAAATCTTCCAATAGGTATTACATAACCATCTTATTCTGTTACAAAGGACCTTACTGCCATCCGAGCAAATGGAAATGCAGTTGGCCAAAGCAACCTCTTTTTATATTTCAGTTTTAAGGTGACACATGAACGTTTTTCTTTCTTAGAAGACAGGACTTTGAGCACAATGGCCGTGGTGTTGGCAGCATTGTACCTAATAATTTGAAAGGGGACAAAATGATGAACATAATGGGCACACCATGGTATTCACAGTGTTAGACCTAATACTGTGATACTTTGTCCAGGAAAAGTCTTCTGACTCTGTGATACTACAAAAGAAACAAGTTTCCTCCTCATTTCTGGTTTGGATTCTCACTTTTACTCTTTTCTTTGTTATTCATGAGACAATGTCTCACGTGGCTGAGGCCAGTCTTGGACACTATGAAGCTGAGAGTGACAATGAACTTGCAATTCTCCTGTCTCCACTACCTGAGTACTGGGTTTACAGGCATATATCATCACATGTGGTTAATGTGGTGCTGGGTATCAAACTCATGGAATCATGCATGTTAGAAAAGCATTCTTCTCCAAGTTTTGAACCATCAGGACATTCGGTCTGATATTCCTCTGAGGACAGCAGCAGAGTAAGCTCTGTCTTTGAATGTTTAAGGGATTTATCAGGTCACTAAACTACATTTTCTGAAGCAATCATTATATTCTCTTTAACCCATTTGGGAAATCAAGTACCAATGATAACTTTTTAAAAAATTAAAGGTAAGTTCACTAATATGAGTGTGTTTCCTGCTTTTCTCATGAGTCATGGATGGAACTCTTTGAATTGTGGAAGCTACAAAGATTACAGAAGATTTCAAGCAACTAGCTGGGCATCCTGTAAATCTATTCATAAAATTAAATCTACTTGCTTTCAGATTTTAATTCTATTTTTCTAATAAAATAATAGCAGTTTGCTAAATAGATAATCAAAGGAAAGTTTACATGAATCAATCTGCTGGAATGCCTTCCAGTTATGAACATTTGCAATGTTTGTACTGGCTGACTTCGTTAACCAGAGTAACCATTTGCAAACCTCAAAAGCAAGCACATACAGTACATGGCTGTAAAATAAATAAATTTTAAATAAAGATTAAGTCACATAAGTGCTCAAAATTTTTATAAAATAACATGAATAACAGGAAATTATTCTAAACAAAACCTCACACAATATTTTTTGGTTAATTTTACAAAAGGTTAAGATATTCAAATTCCTGAGGTTATGAGATGGCTCAGTGAGTTGAAGGCTTATTGTGCAAACCAGCTCCCTATTTCTAGATCCCTGGAGCCATTACTGGAAAGCGGACACTGGCACAGTTTTCCTCACTTCTATATAAGATGGGAGACAGAGATAGGGGTTCCTGAAAAGGCCAGCTATCCTGACACAGCCAGAGATGAAAATTAAGAGACCCTATTTTGAGATGGAATGCTAGAACAGACACTAGAAGTAATTTGTTCACTCACAGGAAGACACACACACACCACATCTATACTCCTTATACCATACACACTATTTCACTTTCATGTACATAGTATAGCAATATAGCAATACTAGAAGAGATGACGTTTTAATGAGCACCAACGTTTATTAGTTATTTATGTATTATTATTGTTAATTATTATTATGATTATTATGTGTGTTTGTGTGTGTTGTGTGTGTAAATGTGTGTGTGTGTAGGCATGTGTATGCCACAGTGCGTGGTGGAGTCAGAATAACTTTTTAGAGTTGATTCTCTCCTCTGACCATGCATTCTAGGGATCATACTCAGGTTGTCAGCTTGTACACTAAGTTCTTTTACCAGCTGAACAATTTCACCAGCCCCTTCACTTCTTATTTTTTTAAGTATATGTGCTTTTGATACTAATGTCCAGGTTCTCGTAAGCACATAGAACCTTTCTTGCAGTATTCACAAATACGCATCTGGAAAATTATTTTACAGACATTTTACAACTCTTTATAACCTTTTCTAACCTTTCAGTTTTGTCCTATAATTCTTATTTTCTAGAACAACCTATACATTCATATTAATATAATATTTGAATTTATTTTCATGAACAAGACAAATACCTTTGTACTTATAGCAACTTTTCTTTTTTGTATTTTTATTCTTTTATAATTTTATACATCAATGTAATGTATAAAATTAAACACATACCCCATGTTCTAACTCCTTTAGAAATTAGCCCCTAACCTCCTAAGGGATATGGAGAGATTAACCTGGAATTGATCCTGAAGCTTTTTTCATGACTTGGGACTTTCTGGGTACCAGAATCTACTTTGTCAGCTGCTGGAGGAGAGAAGCCACAGATGGTCTTATCTAGATGTGAACTTGCAAATTACAACAATGACCAGACTGGCTAAATATGTCATTGTAAGAATAATACCATGGGTGTTGTAGGAGTAACCAACAACTTTCTGGATAGATTTTCAGCTTTTTCATACCAATTATGCATGTTATTTGTATACTTGTATGTAGGATGCCTAGTAAATTTAGTTACATATGTTAAATATAATTCTTTATCCACACTAATTCTTTATCAGTGAATTTTAAACAGCCAACAATTGTGAATGGCAGATGTATGAATGACAATTTCTAGAAGAAGTATACAGTTTCTTGTTAGTGTGCTAATAAACACATTTATTAATCATCACAAATATTTTAAATCAATCTAATGTAAGATAGTGTACAAAAGAAAAAAATTAAGATTTTTTTTGCCTTTTAAGTTTTTACTTGGCCTAAAATGTAAACTAAGAGAACAGATTTCTCTTGTGTTTAACTTTCTATTCCCAGTAACATGTCAAACCATGGGTGTAGAAATGGCATATTTTCCATAGAAAGTTTTCTATTTTCACCTACTTTTCTCACTTTGTAATTATACCTGAATTGCTTATAAAATGAGACACTAAACAGCAAGTTTTCATCTGAAGCATTCTTCTTATCTTTATAAAATATGGAAATGAAATTAATTTATGTTGTGAGTAAATCTAGGCAAGAAAGATTGTACAACTCAGAAGGCATGCTCACTTCAACAAAGCCAAAACCATTGTTTAACCACAACTTAACTAATGAACATGAAGTTCAAGAACCTTTGAGTCAGTTCTGAACCTTCTGAGATAGCATCTGTTGCTTTCACAAATGTCTGATTAAAGCAACTCAATGAAGTGAGGGTTTCCTTTAGCTTGGAGTTTGAGGGTCTAGGCTGTGTCAGCAGGGACATGTGGCAGTTGCTCACTGTATCCACAGTCAGAATACTAAGAGCCATAAATTCTAGTGCTCAGCCACCTTTAGATTTTTATTCAATCGGACTCCAACCCATGGAATGGAGCAACAAAGGTTAAGGCTGGGTCTGGCCACCTCAGTTGAGTCTAGATGTACTCTCACAGACATGTCTTAATAACAGTTTTCCAGGGGATTCTAGGTTCTGTGAATTTGAAAAAACAATATTAGCCATCATAGGAGGTCAGAGATTTTTCAAAGTCTAAATAAATCTACCTTTTTAGACAATCTACTGTGAAAACATGTGTATAGAAAAGTTTCATGCACATGTATAATGTAAACAGACATGTGTGAATATATAGTTTTATCTCACACATTTATCACTCTAAAACTGTAGCCCTTCTCAAGCACAGAGCCATAAGTTCACAAACTTTTTATTGTTTTTCTTATTATTATTTTAAAAACATGTTGGCCCTAAAATTGTTTTCAGAACCATGGATCAAGATTACAATTTAAAACTAAAATCGTGTTTGTGTATACAGAAAAAAAGTTTTGAGACTTTTGGTTCAAATTCCATGTCTGCTTTTCCTGTCATTTTCTGATTTGTTATGCCTATAAATCTGTGATAAAATGAATAGTTATGAGATGCTAATGAAGGATGGGCACATCTCAAACTTCAAACTCACATTCCAGCTTCTGCTGACACCGGGGAAAAGGGCTTGTCATAAACAGACTGGAGATGATGGCTGGTAACATTGTTTAGAAAGTTAGTTATCACAGTGGATGTAGAAGAACTGGATTTCCTAAATTTCTTTCTGTGCTTTTGAGCAAAGAACTGCTGGCAGAAAGTGTCAGCACAACATGGCATGAAAAGTCTTACGAGCCAACACAATAGTGTCCATTGTTACACACATACAATGAGTCATAATATTCAAGCCTCCTCTGTGGGACTCAAAAAGAAACAACAGCAACAGAGAGCTTCTTAAGCTGTTCTTGTCATTCCTGAAAGATGTGAGAGTTTGATGCAATTTTCATAGCATGTGAAGCCTGCAAAGAAATCCCAGTGGAGACCTGTTAGTACTGGCTGCTGCTAGTGCTTTTAAGCAGTTCATGTTTTTCTTAGCAGTCAGCTCTAATAACAGGACTAATATGCAATAGATTTTTTATGGTTTCTTAGCTAAGCCCTTGCTCAGTGTCATATTGTAGAAGTCCTAAATGAGTGCATCCATAATATCGTACTCTAATTCCTGTTTCTTAGTCAGATTGTTGGGTTTAATATGAATCCCACTGGTAAATAGTATGGTGATACCACGCAGCTCTTGTATAAGTTCATTTTCTTGTGTTTTGAACCTATATTATTTTTATTTCAAAATGAGTTCTCTAACTAGAATCTGCCTTGTACCTTTGCCTACAAGATCAAATAGTGGGCCAGTCAGATTTCTTCGAATGAAAACTTTGGAATTCAATTTAGAGGTTTTCAGTAATCATCATTTTGGCAAGAAGGTGATAAAACAGAAAGTTTAGCAGACCCTGGAATTGAGGTAAAGAAACAGCAATTGAGAATAATTTAATCAAAGTACATACTTCTTTCATTATACAACTAATTGATAAGACTTTTTTTATTTGTGTTTATAAAGATTTCAAAGGACATTCAAAGTAATTGCAGAAAGAAATGTGAGATATGGTAGGAAAACAAGGCACAGATAAACTGGCTCAGAGATATCAAAATAAGTGCATGAAGGAAACCAAAGTCAGGGGAAGAGTGGAAATGTATGTCCAAAACCAGCAAGCATGAGAAAATGCCAGGAGAGGTTGAGTGCTGTGACCCAAATGACCAAAAATGTTCATAGCTCAGAAAACATAAGTGTCTCTGCCCTTCCTAGATGACTGACCCACTTCCATTCTCAGAAGTTCCCTTGTCTTTCATAATAAATTGTCTCTACCACTGTCCATTTGTCCATTGTTCAGTTCTTTGCTTCATGAGAACATGAAGATTTCAATGTGTGCCCTCTGGATTTTAGTCCATAACTATAACAGTGCTAGAAATCTAATTTTGATGATGAAAATGTTTTGGGATAAAGCAAATCTCAAAAGCAGAAGGGGGTAGCAGTGAAGGTTAGGGAAGAGGTGCTGTTCTGTTGCTGTGATTAAATATGGACCAAGGCAACTTGTGGAGAAAGTGTTTTTAATCTTACAAGTCCAGGTGACAGTTCAGCATGAATGGCACATCAAGGCAGGAATCAAGCTGCTTTCCCATCATATCCGGAGTCAAAAGCAGGAAGAAATGAGTGTCCACATGCTGCTTGATGTTTGCTCCCATCTATCTTTCTCCATTCTTACATTGTTCAGGACTCATTCATAGAGAATGATGTCACCCATGATGGTCAGCCATTCTTTCATTATTTAATTATCACACAATCCTGCCCAGATGTGCCATAAGCCAACCTGATCTATGTAAATTCCTCAGTTGATGCTATCTTCCCAGGTAATTCTAGATTGTGTCAAGTTAGCAGGCAAACTGAAAAGCCTAACAATCTCGGTATTTCAGTCCACTGAAAGGTTGATGAAATAGTGAGAGAGAACTAGGGAGAATTAATTTAATGACTAATACCCTGGGAAAAAAGACACTTTGTTCCAGGCCAGAGGAATGAACTCATTCAATCACTGGTGAGGAAGAGTTTTTCTCTGGCTTGTGATCCCACATTTTCAGTACATATGTATACAGCATTTCCCACTCCAGGAAGTTGTAACCCTAAAGAAATAGACTTATTTACTTTTTTATAAGAAGGCATATTTTGGATCCATTTAATCCTTTAAGTATCTTCACATGTTAAATAATGCAGTCTGTGATATCTCTCTCTCATATGTATGTTTTTGTGTGTGTTTATCCATATAGGCACATGTACAAATGCATGTTCATGTCCTCAGGACCATCTGTCTTGTTGAATGAAACATAGTCTCTCTCTCTCTAAACCCAAGATTCACTGATTTAGCTAGCCTGGCTAGCCAGTTAAGACCCTATTGTCTTTATTTTCCTGAATTGATGTTACATTCACACACCTCCACTCCCAGCTATGTATATGGGTGCTTGGGATTGAATTCAGGTTCTTGTACCTTCACGGCATGGGTTGTATTGACTAAACAGTTAGCGCAGGCTTCGCATCCTATTTTTCTTAAGAGATATTTTGTTCATTTCTTTTTGATGTAATCATAAGGTAATAAACCCCTTCTCTTTCATTTACAATGTCTGCTATACACTCATGTAGTGAGGATGCTGCCACTTAGAAATGAAATAATCACACAGAAACCATATTAACTAAATCACTGCTTGGCTCATCAGCTCTAGCTTCCTATTGACAAAGTCTTATATTAATTTAACCCATTTCTATTAATCTGTGTATTGTCTTGTGCCTGTGTCTTACCAGGTAAAGTTTCCAGCATCTGTCTCCAGCAGCTCCATGGCTTCTCTCTGACCCTGCCCTTCTTTCTCCCAACATTCAGTCCAGGCCTTCCTATCTAGTTCTGCTCCACCCCACCCTGCTCTGTTATAGACTCAAAGCAATTCTTTATTCATGGTAATCACAGCATACAGAGGGAAATCCCACATCACCTCTGATGGAGGAGGGTCATCTTTCTATGTGTTACTTTCATTTGTTAATAAAGAAAC
>LOJH01053295.1:10113-22322 GCA_001685095.1 Ellobius talpinus
CCCCCCCCCTTTAGCTATACAGCAGTAAGTCTCCTGAGCTCTGTCCTGCCTCCTGCTTCAGCCTGGGTAGACTGAAACCATGCCACTGTGCCAAGTGTAATGGAGAAGACGTTCTTTTGGCTTTCTTGATGTTAGCTCTTCATTTTCCTGAATCTTATACTTATTTTCATTAACCTCCACATAAAAAAAAGATTCCTTGTGAAAGACACTTAGGAATTAGTATTTAACCCATTAATGTCTGAAGATGTCTTTATCCTGTTGTTAAGTACAGGTTGGTGGTTTGGCTCTGTCATAGTTGGGGATTTTAAAGGCTTTCCTTCATTGTTCCACAGACTCCCACGGTTGCTATTGCAAAATCCAGTACCATCCTGATGCCGGATCCATTGGCTTAGGTGGATCTTCTTTTCTGTGTATTTCAAAATATCATTCCGTTCCTTATGTTTCTAAGTGTGCTGATTCTTTGAGCCAGGTACGACATAAACTGAGAGTTTATGTTCTTCATCTCTAAAAAACTGACTTATATTATTTTCTTGGTTTCCCTCCATTTTTTTTTATGTGTTCCGTAATTGCCTTTTTTCAGACGTAGAGACTCAGGTCCCGGGTCTACTTTTGTGTTTTTCCTGCCTCCCCTCTCACTGTCTCTTTGTTTGTGATCTCAGGAAATGTCTTTCAACCTGACCTAAAACACACGTGTTGAACACAGCCCTATTCTGTGAAAGCTTCCTTTAATAGTTTTCTGTTCTTGTTATTTGATACAGTAACTTACAATGTGATCACATTTTAAAGATTTCTTATGCTTTCCTACATTGCCCCTGTTATCTCTGGAATCCTCCCCATACCCCCGTTTATTTATTTGTTTTTTTATGATTTTGGTCTCTATCATTCACATTTAGACTTACCTTAAAATCCTGTCAGCCCTTTCCTGGACATTTGAGTTTGAGACCTGAGGAGTTGAAAGCTTTTTGTATTTTAAACCTGCCAGTTGTTATCTCTCATTTGAGATTTTTAAGGAGGAACAAAATGAAACCCAAAAAAAACCTGTGGTCTTTTCTTTTTAGCTACTAACCCTCTGACTTGGAGGTAGAAATCATTGTTCACCTAAGCATTTTTATAGCATTTTATTTCTTTATGTATTGATTTGTGTGAGTTATGTGTGAATGTGGGGGGTCAGAGGACAGCTCGTGAGAGTGAGTTCTCTCCTTTCACATGTGGGTTCCAGGGATTTGAACTCAGGTCATTAGGCTTGGCAGCAAGCCCCTCTCCCTGCTGAGCCATCACACCAGCCCAGAAATTCGGTGTTCCAAGATCCAAGGGTCCCACTTTTGACCTAGCAGTCTCTTACCCAGTGCTGTGCCGCCTCCTGCCCTTCACCCCTCTTCCTATCATATGCATACCTACCATATCAAGTAAACCTCCTGGCTACTGCTGGGGTTGATGTGAGGTCAGTCTCTGCAGCCCATAGTTGCATCCTGTGGCCCAGCTCATTAGCATCTGTGGGCCCTGCATAGCCCTCTTAGCAGCTTCAGGCATCTCCCACCCCATTAGCAGCTGCTTTCAGCTTATTTTCTCTGTCAAGGCCAGTCTGACCTTCTGTTTGCTTTCTACTATCCAGGACTTTCTCTTGTTGTATTCTTGTTGTCTTTACCACTTTCTTTCATGCGTTTTGTTTGTTAATTCTTTTTTAGATTTATTGATTTTATTTTGTGTATTTGGATGTACGTATGTGCACCATGTCCATGCCTAGTGTCCACAGAGGCCAGAAGGAGATGTTGGATCCCCTGGAATTGTAGTTGTGGATAGTTGTGAGCCACCCACCATGTAGGTGCTGGGAATCAAACCCAGGTTCTGTGCAAGAGCAACGAGTGCTCTTAACAACCATCTCTTCAGCCCCTGTGGGTTTGTTGTTTTTGTTTTAACTAATTTCCAGTTGACTGCAGGAAGAGGTAGAGAGCTTGCATGTGTCCCATCTAGTTGCTTTTGGCGTGTGGTCATCAGTGGGTGCCGTTCTTTTAGACATTCCAGGAATTCAGGGCCTGTCTGTGGGAAATGTTTTCGTCTTCTCCTCCCCATTGGCTGTCAGCTGTCTGGAATGACCTCTGCTGGCTCAGATCCTGGCCTCTCACAGATGTCAGTGACCTGCATCACCAGGCAGTCCCGGTTTAAACACATTCTTCAGCACTGGGATGGGGAGGTGGCTGCTCCATTTGAAACAGCTGCCTAGATTATTTTGTTTATTTTTAATCTTTGCCTCTGGCTCTTTTCTCCTAACTCTCCTCTTTCCCCTCATTCCCAGCAAAGGTGATTCTTTAGGGCCCTTCTTTTTCTTCTCTCCTCTATACTTTACCCTCATTGTACCTGTTCCCTGTCATCTGCTGAGCTTCAAGCATGTTTTCTAACTCAGCTACACACCCACCTTTCCCTACTTATTCCTTTTCCTCTTAGATATGTATAGCAATGCCAGATTATTGGCTGTTTCACTGGATGACCCTTGGCTAGTGGTCACCTTGCACCCGGTGGCTGTACCTGGCCATGGTGGGAAGAAAGACGTTTGTAGACTAGGGATGTCAAGAGGAAGAGGTGGTCTGGAAGAGTTCAGGCTTGGGATGAATGTTAGGACTTTTCTGATTCTCCTTTTAGACTCAGCAATCTGGCTGAGTCCTGTCAGGAGACAGTCAGGGAAGTATAATTGGTGTGCAGAAAATACAGCTCGAGTGACTGAAAGAGGAATGGAGATTTTTCATGGTCTACTGAGATGTACTCAGATGTACTCAAACTGAAGAGATGGTTTGCTTTAAGATTTCTGAGAAAGACCCAGAGTACAAATTGCAGCCTCAAGTTTGGAGTTTTTCAAAGTTTTTGAATGTCTGAATTATTGGCTAGCGGTAATGTATAGATAAAAGTAATGCTTATCCCTTAGGGGATGCCAAGAAAAAAGAATGATTTTGTTTCCCTTTAGTTTTTCCTCTTCTTTTATTTTAAGGTGACTGCAATCTGGAGCCCAAGGTTTAGTTTCAGGGCCATGTTTATCTAACAGGGCAGGTGAGTGGAGCGTTGGGGGTGATGGAAGCCATGCCAGCAGCGAGGCTGTGCTTTCTCTTACAGATAGGAAACAGTCCATACAGTATTGTGTCCCGAGGCTGCTGTCCCAGCTGCTGTCTCCTCTGGTCTTTGATGCCATCAACATTTGCATTGCAAACCCATCTACTGGTGAATTTCCTAGCATCCTGGCAGCGAGCATGGCAGGATTAGAGAGAGCAATGGTGATGGATTCTTGGCTATTCTGGGCCCGTACCAGCTTCTGCCTCAGTGCCACAAGCACGGTGGTGGTGGGGTTAGCCCACGCACCCACAGATGTGAAGAAATTAACCTTGGACCAGGTTATTGCCTTTCAAAGACTCCAGGTAATCCGCATGCCTAAAGCAAACCCTGGGAAGGTGGAAAGATGTTAGCAATTCTGGCCACATGTGCCTTCTTCCCTACTTTCTTCACCTTGAAAAAGAAAGTGAGCCAAACAGCGGAGAACTGGAGTCTAATGCATGCCACATTTCCATCATCAGTTTCCCTCCTCCCTCCACCGCCCCCAACCTATGTAAACTAAATTCCTTTACATGGTCATGACAAAGGAACATTTTTTGTTGAGTTGTGATTAAAAGCAGCACAATCAAGAAATAGTTTCCACTGAGGCAATAGCGTTTTAAACTCAATAATGGGTGGGGAGAGAGAACGCGGTCAGTGGGCTTGGCTACGGGTTCTAATCCTGATTGCATCTCCTACAAATTGCAGCCCTGTGCTGTCATTGTGTGGCCCTGCTTCTTCTTGTCTGTAATAAAGCACTCAACATGCCTGTCTGACTGCCATCATGAGTAGCAACCAAGAGCCAGGAGATGAGCCGCTCTCAACCTTCCTGACGCTGCGACCCTTTAATGCAGCTCCTTGTGTCGTGGTGGCCCCCAACCACAAAATGATATCCCTGCTACATCGTAACTGCAGTGTTACTACTGTTATGAATCTGATCTGCAACCCCTGGGGGGTCATGGCTCACGGGTTGGGAACCGCTGCAAGTAGATGGGGCACCTGGCCCATGTTTGTTTCCCAAGCACAGGGCATGGTGGGCATTCAGTAAATGATGACATGTTTCAGTGCAGTAAAGAAGGTCCCCTGTTGGTGGCTGGCATGTGCTTCACTCTCTGTCTCTCGTGGTACCTGACCACTTCTAAGACACAGTTGAGTTCTACACGTTGGACTTGGGCATCATCTACCTTGTGAAAGGACCCGAGTTATCTCACTACCTTGCAGCCTTTCTTTAAGAAGTAGTGAGTTCACTTCCTGTTGCCACAGCTAATACCTCACACAACCAGCTTCTACAGGAACGGCTTCTTTCACCTAACAGTTTGGGAGGCTAGTGTATGACCAGTTGGCCTGTTGTCTTGTGTGAGACAGTGCACTATGGCTAGAACACTGTCTTGGATGAAAGCCACTCATTTCATGGCCAGAAAGCCCCAAAGATTGGAGGAAAGTATGGGGGGCGGGTCCTGCCACCCCTCTCAAAATGCTCACATCAGTGACCTAAAGACCCCTCATGGCCTGGCGAACATTCCATTAATAGTTCCACCCAGGACTACACTTTTAACACAGAGGTCTCAAAAGGACACTAAGATGGAAACAATGGGAAAGGTTTGTTTTCCATTCCCATTGGCTCTGAGAAGCGAACAGAGACGAGACTGCCTTGGCTTTGGCCCTGCTGGTGAGTCTCTTCTGGCTGCTCCCCTCGCTCAACCCTGTTGAGAGCTCTCATTCATCAAGTTTTACACTGGATCAAGTGATTTTTTTTAAGTGAAGTCCCAGGTTCAAGGTCTGTAAGCCAACAGTGGGAGCCCAGCTAAGTGTGGGCCAGTGGGCCAGTTTGGGCCCGCCTGGGTGGGGCCTTGGAGGGGCAGTCTCTGCTGTCTGTTCCTTGTAGGGTGGGGGCGCTAGCTTCCAATTGCTTTGTTCATCATGGGGGTGAGATTCAAGCAAATCAGAAGCAGTGGGCAGCAACCTACCCTACTGCGGTGGGGGTGTTGATGCTTTGAATTCACGGGAGTCGGGGTACTGTGGCTCGCCTTACTATTCGAGTGCTGGGCACTCCCGTAGAGCTAGGCAGTCAACAGCTAGGGATGCCTGCCCATAAGGGTCCACTTGTGACCTTTCTGTTAGCCATGGCATGAAGCATTTCTCATGCCTGGGGTATTTATTAGACAGGACTTGAGTTAAGTAGGCCTTAAGGTCTAGAAAATGGTTGGGGGAATAGTTTGAATTCACAGCCTTAGACACGTTCGTTCATGAAAGATTTGCTCTCAAGACTCTTCTCTTTGCCCTTCCTCTTTGCTTGTTAAGGGAGCCAAGGTTTAGCCTGGTAACCAAGAGAACATTCTGTGGTGACTTCTCCTCCTAGCATGGTCTCTTTCAGCCAGAGGGACTCTTGTGCCGTTTCATGAGAGAAGCCATTCTAAAATGGAAGTAGAATTAGGAGCCTCTCTGAGCCCCTTATTTTCTCGATCTGGTTAATGAGCACTCTAAGTTTTGGGTTCATTAGGAAGAACTTTGAAACCACAGAGGCAGCAGGCACAGCCCAGCAATTGGAAGTGTGCTGGTTGTCAGGACACTGTGGTTTGGCTATAGCCCCTCTGCCCCCCAGGCCTATGTGCTGCAGGCTTGGTCCCCAGCTTCTGCCCGCTCCCCCACCCATCCCTGTGGCACTCAGGGAGCTGGTGTAACATTCAGATGGGATCTGGTGGAAATGAGTTATTTTGGGCATGTCTTGAGGGAACCCGAACCACTGTTCTTTTCTTTCTTTTTGCTTGCTACTTACTGCCATGTGGCTAGCAGCTTTTTCCTGCCCTGTGCTCTGGCTATCATGTGATGTTTTGTCACATGCCCATGGGGACAGTAGTGATGACTTGAAAACTGGAGTGTAACCAGAACAGAACTTTCCTTCTTATCAGCTGATTTAGCTCAGGTGTTTGTTGAAATATGAACGGCTAATTAATGCACAGGGGTTGGAATTTAAAACTAACGAATGAGCAAGCCAAATGACTGGCCAAATGTCAGTTTTCTTATCTCCTAGATGGGGACAATCATTGCCCTTTCTTCATGGAGTTACTAGAATCCATCTGTTAAAGGAATAAGGCTTTCCTCATGGAATACAGTGGAAGTCTTGAGATATTTGAAAATGATGGTGGTGGTGGTGGGTTTGGTAACTCTTCTAAAAATTTATTTATTTATTTATTTATTTTAAAAACCTATCTTTTCTCATTTTACATACCAATCCCAGTTCCCACTCCCTTCCTCCCGCTCCTTGGCTTGGTAACTTTTAACTCAAAACAATTTAGAGGATATATTGATTACCTGGTGACTGATATCTGGAAGATGATTTCCAATTTCTAATATCTGGTGTTGGCTAGTTCTAAAGCACACAGCAATGTGTGCTTATTGGACGTCTTTGCTCATTGGGCCCTTGATGGCCACCACTGAAGGAGCTATGCATAGGTTCAAAACAATATTCAGGGCTGGGATGTTGTTCATTGGTAGAGTGCTTGCCTGTCACACAGTGGGGCCCGTGTTCCATATCCCATATTTATGGGAAAAAACACTAACACAGAATCTGTGGACACAAAGCAAAGAAGAGGGAGGGTTGGTGGTATGTTGTTAGTTCTTTCTCCTGGTTCTGAGAACACAAGAGGCTCTTCTTGCACATTAGATGTGAGGAGTGGCCGTCACTTGTATGTGCCCACTAAAACTGTCTCTGAGCTGTTAGGGAGTCAAGGTGAAGTTTAATTCTGCATGGGTCTTTTCAATGGACAAGACCTCAGAGGTACCCATCCGTGGCTTAGTGATCAGTGGGGCGGTATCTTAGATGGAACTGTCCTGAACAGACAGCTGGAGGAACTCTGACTTCACCTGTGCTGAGTTTGGCATTGATGTTGAGCACACCTGGGCATACAGTATGAAGGGCTCTCTGAATTCTCCTTGCTGTGTGTGCACCCAGATTTTATCTGCCTTGTTTTGGATGGTATGAAAACAAAACCACTAATTTTCTTACAAAAAAACCAATTAGGACAATTTTTTTCTTTAAATGTTTGGAACAATAACATTAGATTATATAGGTTGAGTTGAATTATGTGACCTCTTCTCTTTTTATATTGTTTTTGGACATACAAAAGAATTGGCTTCATTATATATTCATGCATGTGTATCGTTCTCCTCTGCTCATATCCCTTCCCATTATTCTCTTATTCTCCCCTTCCCCGCTATATGCCCTTCCCCCACCTCAAGCTACCTTCATCACATGTGCATGCACACACACTCCTACATCACACATACACACCCCTACATTACACACACACACGCACACGCGCGCACACACACACGCGTCTACCTACCTCTCTATTCTTCACAAGAGAGAAACACAACAATATTTGTGTTTTCAATTCTGAATTATTTTGCCTAACGTGATGAAACCTGAAATTGATTTGAGACCCTCTTGATGCCCCGCAGCTATCCCCCGGGGGCTCTCACAGCTCCGTAGTACGTGACCAGCTGTCACTGTGTTCCCCTCCTTTAGGACTGGCTGGGCTGTTGTTTCTAGTGAAAAGCTATGTTCTAAATGCTTTCTCTTCCTCGCCCTCCCCCCCTCATCCCAGCACTGCGTATGAAAATCAGAGAAGTGAAGAAGGAGAATGGTGACAAAAAGATTGTCCCCAAGAAGAAGAAGCCCCTGAAACTGGGGCCCATTAAGAAGAAGGAGCTGAAGCGGCTTGTGCTGTTCCTGAAGAACGGGGCCGACTGTCCCTGCCACCAGCTGGACAACCTCAGCCACAACTTTCTCATCATGGGCCGCAAGGTGAAGAGCCAGTACCTGCTGACGGCCATCCACAAGTGGGACAAGGAAAACAAGGAGTTCAAAAACTTCATGAAGAAAATGAAAAACCATGAGTGCCCCACCTTCCAGTCTGTTTTTAAGTGATACTGGGGTGGACTGGGGAGGGAGTGTGTGACCTGGGGTGAGGGTGGGGGCGAGGGGACGGCCCTGTCTCTTGGGGTTCACATATTGCTCTTGCCCATTACAGTTGTGGCTTTCGCATCGCAGCTGGCTCCATTTCTACAGCGACCCCACTCCCCCCTCTTGACATAGCCTCACCCAGCTATGTCCAGGGCTCTTTAGACTAGAAGGCTTTTTAAGGGCGGCAGCAGGGCCAGTAGTCACTGTGCAAAAGGAGGGGCAGAATCCTTTCACTGAGTCTCAGGCACACACACACACACACACACACACACTTGCCAGTTTGGAAAGAAGTGTTTGAGGGCAGCTGACGCAAGCTGTATGCTGCTCTGGACATAATTAGGAATTGCTCGTGGAGTCTTTGGGTAAACCAAGCCCTTGCAGGTAGAAAAATTTGATCATTGGCAAGGCAGATTGTTTCAGTTTGGTAGTAATCCCCCTTTTTTGCATTAGATAGAAACAAGAGCACCACCACCCTAACACACACACACACTCACACACACACACTCACACACACACACACACTCACACACACACACACACACACACACACACACACACACTCTCTCAAGGTAGCCGGGATATCCCAGTACAGAATGCGATAGATGATAGACGAGGGGCGAGATGGGAGGCCACTGCCTGTTCTACCCTCAGCTTTTGCACCAGTCACCTTTGATAGGAGACTCTTGGTCTCAGATGGCCATGTCTATCCATCCCTTGGGACACAAGGGTGACGGAGGCTTGCTTTTGTATGAGGAGGAACATGGGTGGGCATGAAGAGACATGAGGGATTTCAGGCTGAGCAGCCAATGGTTACTGGTTTTCAAAAACATAGTGAAAGAAAAAACAAAAACCAGCATCAGCAAGTCACGAGTCAGGGTGAATGGGGAGCTCACATTGCGGCTTCATCTGTCCTATTTCAAAAGAACACCCGCTACATAAACAGCGACAAAACCTCACACACCCTTCAAGGCTTCGATAAAAATCCACACTGAGTGTTTGAAAAGACAACCAAGACTAAGATCTATCTCTGACTGCCCAAGGCTGCCCTCTTAATGAGCATGCTGTCTGCGCATGTGCTATGGAAGGTAACAACTGTCTGCACATGTGCTGTGGAGGGGGCGGGAGTGGCATCATGGTAGTGCCCTGCTGCCCTGGAGCCTGCACAGCTGTGGAAGCTGACAGTATCTACAGCGCTCCCCAGATTGCTTTTCTCCAAGGAGATCCATTTCTTTCAACACGATTCCGATTACTCGAAATCGCTGCCTGCCTGACCCCTACACTTTTGCTTTTGTACTCTCTCCCCACCCACTCATGCCTTTTGAGGATGAGTGTCCTGTCCAAGGAGATGGCGACAACAGCTAACCGTTGGCAGTTTCCCCAAGTGCCCAAAGGTAGTCCTCAAAGTTGGTATGCTTAGTAAGTGATGTAGATAAGCCGGTTCTCTTCGGCAGCCTAACTCCTGCTGTCTGAGTAGCTCTAAAGAAAAAAGACATGAACGCTGATTTCTTCCACCAAAGTCTGACCCACTACATCTCAAGGAACACAGTGGCGGTCTGTCTCCCTGGGGTGCTCAGTCCTGCTGCAGCATTGTGAGGAGTTGTGCCATCCATTGGCCTTGGATCGACACAGAAATGGAAATTCTGGTAACTTCTGAACAACTGTAGCCTGGAAATCAGCCAGCCAACCTAGTTACCGTTCTGAGTGCGATACTGACCTAATTAACCTCCTGTTTAGTAATCCCATTATCTTAACACTTAAATATTCTCTCAATCTTCACGTTATTAGGGGCCTTAAATGATTTGCCTATACTTTTGGATGATTTTAAAATGCACATACGTATTAGTAATTAGCAATAGTCTACTTTTCTCAATGTTCAACTGAAATACAAGTGTATTTCATGAGTGTGTAGAGCTGGGCCTAGAGTCGCTAGTTCAGGGCTTGCTGAAGGGCTGCTCACTTTGGCAAAGTGGGTCATGCAGCAGGGCCCTCTCCAAGTGACAGAGGACTTCCTCCGTGAGTTTATATGGGGGTGTGTTAGCAGTTTCACAGAAAACGAGTCGGGGCCGTGCTGGGCAGCTCTAGATTAGAACCCTCAGGTAGGAGGCAACACTCTCAAAGGATTCACAATAAACTGATCCTGTGAACTGCAGCGGCTGTTGCACCCCCGACCCCGCTCCCCACCACTGCAGAATCCCCGGCATTAGAGTTCCATTGTGGACTTGTGAGGATTTCAGACCCGTACATACCAGTTTTGTCAGCACGAGCTCAGCAGTTCAGCACAAGCAAGGGAGGCTAACTATGAACCCAAAGCTGCATGATCTCCATCCTTTGTTCTTTTCGACAAAAGGCACAACAAACCAATGTGCAGACTCATTGGCCTCGGCACTGGCTTCCAGCAGAGGAGGTCCATGTGCCTTCTGACCATTGTTGCCAGGGAAAGGGTCAGCCTTGGAGAGCTTTAAAAGTCTCATTCTGGAGAGTAGGAGGAGGCCAGACCCGCGGATCCATTGGGCACTACCAGTAGAAAAGATAGGCTCAGAGGCAAGAATTGTAATACTATTTTAAGACATTCTGTATCCACACTCAACTCTCATGGTTGGCGGGTTAGTGCTATGTTCTCCCGGGGGCTGGGCCCGAGCAGGGTTCTGGCTAACTGTGAAGGTTTCAATCACAGAAATCTCATTACCCAAAGCTAGAGCCTGTCTTCCTTGTTAGACTCCGTGTGGCTAGATGATCTATTGTGCCTTCATAGCGGAAGTGTTTCGAGATGTGTTTCAGAAGCAAATCTGAGGCCACATCTCCATGCTGGCATGCTGGCTGCTCTGACCTGGCTTCACAGGTCCCCAGCACACAGATGGAATTCCTGCTGGCCCTAGTTCTTTCGTGAGGGACTCCACTTTTAGAGTCCAAAACTTTTATAAAAAGCTTTGAATACTGTGAAGATGTTTTACATTCCATTTCATTTGTGTTGTTTTTTTAACTACATTTGACCAGATGTTTTGATGTTATCACTTATGTAATAGTAATTCCCATATGTGTTTTGTTTTCATGCTTTTCCTGCCATGTATTCACTTGACTAAAATCACTCAATCAATAACAACGTGAGTTGTGATTTACCCGACTGCCTGTCCAGCATCCACGCTCCCCCACCCTGCATATTCCCCTGGGTTCCAGCGATGGCTTCTGGTCCTAGAACATCACCTTGACGTGGTGCCTGGGTGTGGTGGGTGGAAGAGCCCTGGGAAGGATCGTGAATATTCCCTGCCTTCCTTCCCCACTAACCATCTCTCCGTAACAGCCTAATGTCTGTCTGGCTGTGTGGGTTTTAGCTCAGCCAAACTTTCTGCTCCGTGTTTTAGATGGCTTTTCCCCTGCTGGTCCATTTTAGTGTTCACATTCAAATGACCTACTAGAACTTAAGAAATGGTTTGTATCTGGTGCTGTGGTCCCATTCGGGATCTTGCAGATGAACAGTCTAAGACGTGACATGGCTGGGGCTTCCCAGAAGACTTTGGGTAACTGGCGTGGCTAGAATCAGAACCCACAGTCCCTGAGTCCCAGCTGAATTACCTACCGGGCCTGCTTTTGTACCCTGAGTGACACACTTTGCTGATCTCTGGATGTTTATTTTGGGGTTGGGCTTCTTGCCTACAGAATTTTTCCACTGAAGCGATGGCTCCATTACATGGTACCCCCGGCGAAAAAGTCTCCACACTAGAACGGCTAGTATTTCTCCAAATGTGCATCAGAGCTCCCCCCACCCAGGCACAACACCACTGTCTCTTAGAGGACAAACGAGGATCTTCAGATACTCATCTTACTCTGGTAAAGTGTTAATGTGCCATCACTGCCCAAGTAGGACATTGTCACTTCCTCTTGGCTCTCTGTGGGTTAAGGAGAGAATATGCTTTTGGCTTGGTCCTACCCTGCAGAAGCCATACTGCCATGATTCATAGCATCTCACGACATCTCACGTTGTCCTCTCTCTAACAAGTTAGCACAAGTGTGCAGAAGTATACTTCTGTTTCTGGGGGTGCCGGGGGATTCAGGGTCCCCCGGGGTTGTGAGTGGGTGGGCCTGCTTATGTAGTAAAATGGAGCGAGAGCAGGCCTGTTTTTCGTCCCTCCTGGCTCCCGCACAGCTAGCTTATACCCCGAAATAACAACAC
>LOJH01053296.1:0-11942 GCA_001685095.1 Ellobius talpinus
ATACAATTCTATTCCATACTATGTGTCTGCTCACATGTCTCCCACCCACGCGCCCGCCCGCCACCGCCGCGACTGTGACTCTGCACCTTCGGGAGACTCACTGTGCTGCCTGCACCAGCCCGTCCAGTGGCCAGACATTTTTTTAAAAAATCATAAAATTGGTGCCGTATTATGCCTGTTGCTGGGAATATTTGGCATGTATAAGTTATATGCCTTTGACTTTAGTAAATAGGTTTACATTTCTATGTAAATTCTTTTATGTACCTTTGTCGGGCATCCAAGTGCCCTCTTGGACCTTACTCCCAAATTTCCTTTGCAAAGTCAATTCCAGCTGTTCGCCATCGCTCCACACAGGGGCGCTGCTGAGCGGGACCTGCGCGGTACGGGAGCTTCTCAGGCCACATAGGCTACAGTGAAGCCTACGCTTCAGGCATTAAAGTATCCATCTCTTTCACACTTATCGCAATCATCCTCCGCCAAAGAGCAGTTGGATACTGAGGACCTGGGTCCAGGGGTTTCTGGATGAACTGTATAAACTCCTTCATAAGTAGCAACTTTCAGGCTTTTGATGGCAGTAGATTTTAGCCAGTCCCCAGACTGATTTGGGACAGCAATAGGTGGTGTGTCGCGGGCGAAGGGTTTCCTTACCAAGGACAGAAGGCCTCAACAGGAAAAAGTTCCTGTCCTCAGCTAACAGCTCTGTATTCAAAGGGAACTTGAAAGGGGGCAAAAGGCCGCCCCACGGTAGCCCAGAGCCGGGCTGCCTCCTCTGGCATATTTGCATAACTAAAGGAGACCACTTAAGGAATCCTACCCTTTACAAAGGAAACCTGTTCCTAGGTGTAGTACCGGGGAGTAGGGAGAAGCTTCTGGAATTCCGTTCAACACTATATTGAAAGGAAGAAATGGAGGTTTCAGAAGAATCCCACAGCTATTGTGTGACAGGGATTGCCTGGAACCCTATGCTCCCAACCCCCAGTCCGAATCATCTCCCCCAACATTCGTCCCCGCCATTTTCCTCACAGATTCTTAGTGGTAAATGTGCTTGTTTCTGTGTGAAAGCCTACAGATTACCAAAATCTGTTATGTCCAATGAGTGATGACTCTGGAGAATCTCGGAAGCATGGACCCTTATGGGGGAGGGGGAATCAGATAATTATTTAAATATCCTGATGCTTTTCTGTTCCCATGAAGCCTTAGCCCAGTCTGAAATGTCTGCACCAAGCCACATTTACTGTCCGGAGCCTCTTTCCACGATTAAAAAAAAATTGCTATTATGTTTGCTTATTTATGGGACGGGGCGTACCTGTGCGTGTGCCGCGTGTGGGTGCAGAGATCGGAGGACAGCTTGCGGGAGCATGTTCTGGCCTTCCAGTAGGTGGGATCTGGGGACAGGACTCCTGTGTCAGGCTTGGTGGCAAACACCTTCCTATGCTCAGTCATCTGGCTGGCCCCATTTTCTAAGCTGATGACTGTGCAAACTGCCCAGCGTGGGGAGCACTTAGGTTGATTTCTCCCTCCTGTGGAAAAACCAGTTTTCCTCCGTTTGCAATTCAATTCTTTAGCTCTGAAAATGTGTGCTGTTGAATGGCTCCTTTAGCTGGTCACTGCGTCTGCCTTGTCCCCCTTGTACCAAGTGAGGAAAGTCGCTAACACATGCTCATTTCTGTGTCTGCATGAAAGAAACGAATTTACCTTCCCGCAGTGACTAAACCACTGTTTTCTTATTTAAACAAAACGCTGCAACTTTTGCATCTATTTCTGATACAAAACTGGAAGTGGGGGAAGATAGGCGACAGTTCGTTCTTAAGTAGGTAGCTGGTTAGAGAGATAGGTCCGAGATGTGGCCGCACTGACCTGAGCACTTCCGTTTTAGAGGGAGATGTGCCCTTGCACAAAAGAAACCCCGTTGCTGAAACTTTTTTCCACTCCCGAAGGCCTCTGAGCTAACTCCCAGCCAGCAGGATAACTCCCTGCCCCATTCCCCAGCCAACCACAGATAACCCAAAGGGTGGGCTTGGCTAAGCAAACTCCATCTCCCTCCCAACTGCAGGGCTGACTGCAGATTAACCTGCAGGTGGACTTGGCTGGTTTTTAATGATCCCCACCCCTGTCACACTCAGTCAGGTCCCTGGAGGCCTTTAAAATGACCCAACGGACTGGACTAAGTTTATCTGTGCCTGGTCCAATTTAAAAGGAACCCACCCCTGCTCCACACCCTATTAGAAAATATATAAACCCAGAGCTGGGTGTGGTGGGGCACCCTTGTAGTCCCAGTATTTGGGAGGCAGAGACAGGTTTAGCTCTGTGGTTTCAAAAAACCAACCTGGAGCCTGGTGGTGGCAGGTGGATCTCTGTGAGTTCGAGGCCAGCCTGGTACACAAGAGCTAGTTCCAGGACAGGCACCAAAGCTACAGAGTAAACATGTCTCGAAAAAAACAACCAAACTGGCCTACATAGTGAGCTCCAGACCAGCCAAGGCTACATAGACCCTGCCTCAAAAAAGCAATACACAGAGAGATAAGGAAACTTGACTACCTGGGAGCAAATTGTGCTTCTCTGATACCCATCCCCACTCCCCTGTTAGGCACCAGATTCTGCCTCTGCAACAAACATTGTGGGGTGGATGGCAACTTTCTCGTCCTATAATTCTTTACCTGACAGAGCAACGTCCTCGAGATAGGAGAGAGCTAGAGAGCAACATAAACTTGGAGGTAAATTTTACATTCACTATAATCCCTTCAAAGTCAGGCAAGGCGTATATTTAGTCTCTTAGATGTGGCCCGAGTCCCCTTAGGAGCTTGGAGAAAATACTGGACCAGGCCATAAACCCGGAAGATTAAAAAGGAACTAGAGGGTTAGAAATGGGCCTGATTATAACCGAAGGCCTCAAGGCTACCAG
Organism: Ellobius talpinus; assembly: GCA_001685095.1. NCBI lineage: Eukaryota > Metazoa > Chordata > Mammalia > Rodentia > Cricetidae > Ellobius > Ellobius talpinus. The sequence continues at coordinate 2,903 of LOJH01053296.1, forward strand.
GAGTCTAGTGCCCGCAGCATCCTGGCAGCACCGAGGGGCAGAGATTTGCTGACCCTGCAGAACAGAAGGCGACTATCTCGAATCATCTGGATTTCCCCGGCATGGCCCAACCTACTGGAATGCCCGGAATTCCTTCCCGGTCCTGAGCTCTGCAGGCCTAGCGCCTAAGTCACCCGCGGCAGAAGGGAGCCCCAGGTGATCAGGATCTGAGACCCTGCAGGGGACAGGTGGAAGGCCCTGAGCGTCTGCTGGCTAGGATCCCGGAGAGGAGCCGGGTCGCAGCCGTCTGTGCGCGTTCCGAGCGATTGATTGTGCTGGGCACCAGTGGTGTGGGGGGCGAGGAGGCGCGATGGTCCGCATACCCCTGGGCAAGCTGGGGACGGAGTTCCCCCACGAGAACCAAGGAGCAAGGGGTAGCAGGCTTCCCTGACCACAGCAGACCGATAAAAGGCAGGGAGCGCCCCCTGCTGACCGCCGGGACAGCTGGCGCTAGAAAGCTGAGGATACTTTGGGCCATTCATTAGTAAATGCAATCTGGAATTTAGCATCATTTGAACCCCTAAATTATTAGTGTCTCAGTAAAGCATTGTGTGCTTCAGTATTGGCTTCACACCAGTAGGTAGCGGGAATTTACCGCTGGCAATGAAAACGGAGGGTTCTTACTCTTTGCATAACGGGACTGTATAATAAATAAGGTCTCTCTTGTACCCAGTTTGTAAAGCAAAAGCTCCGGCTCCATCCAGTAGTTCCAGCAAGGCTCTGCCACCTGCCCCAATATACAGGTTAAGAGTTATGGCGAAGGTGGGGGTGGCGGCTCAAGCCTGGAATCCTAGCACTTGGAAGATTGAGGAAGGAGGATCCCACACAAGTTAGAGGCCAGCCTGAGCTACAGAAGAACAGATTTATTAAATGTGGCCGCATTGGGAAGAATAAACAAAAAGGTACAGCGAGTATTGGCATGAGATTTAGGTTTAAAAAGAAAAAGAGCTGGGAGAGAGATGGTAGAAGGCGTTCCACTTAAGCAGACCTGGTCAACCTGTGGCCTGGCGGATCGCTGTCTCAGTTCTGGTTGTAAAAGGTGGTCCTAGACTCTGTCATGGCTTGAGGGGTTCAGTCTGGGTCCTAGACTTCTGCCCCAGGTTGCAGACTGCCCTCCCAGCTAATCAGCCTTGTCTCAGGGCTGGTTTATTTTTACAAGTTATGTTCTTCCGGGAGAGTTTAGGGTAATTATCTTTGTGCTTCAGCCAAAGGAAACACACAAGAAAGGAAGGCAGAGATGCCAGGTCCCCTCCTGCTTCAGTTACCTTGTGGAACCAAATCAGAAGGCCTCACCCAGGGGAGGAGGCGTACAGGGTTTTTAGGGCCCAGGGAGCTGAGTTCGCTGTACTCACTCAGGCTCCCAAGCTCTGTGATGTCAGAATGGAGGCCATGGATGTTAGAGAATTGTGTGTTGTTGGAAGTTGTATAGGGTTGCATACAGAAGGCAAAAATTGCAGTGCTTAATTGGATTAGATTATCTTTATTCACAGATGTAAATATACATCAAAGACCAAAATATGCAATTAAGAAAATGAAATATGCTGGGTGGTGGTAGTGCACAGCTTTAGTCCCTGCATTCAGAAGGCAGAGGCAGGGGGATACCTGAGTTCAAGGTCAGCCTGGTCTATAGAGCCAGTTCCAGGACAGCCAGAGCTACACAGAGAAACACTATCACGAAGAAAAAAAAGAAAGAAAAAAAATTTATATATATATATATCCTATGGATTAAAAGTGTATATCATCATTCCTGGCTTATTATGTGTCATTTTAAGAAACAGATTCTTTTAAAAAACACTTTTTATAAGGTACTAGAGAGATGGCTCAGTACACTGGCTGCTCCTTTTTTGAGGGGGGGTCATTCAAGACAGGGTTTCTCCATATAGTTTTGGAGAGTGTCCTGGAAATTGCTCTGTAGACCAGGTTAGCCTCGAACACACAGAGATCCACCTGCCTCTGCCTCCTGAGTGCTGGGATTAAAGGCATATGCCACTGCCACCCTGCACACTGTTCTTGCAGAGGACCTGAGTTCATTTCCCAGCACTCACTTGAAACTCCAGTTCCAGGATATATGGCGCCCTCTCCTGGCTTCTTTGGGCACTGTGCACACTGACAGAAAACATGCCCATAAATTAAATTTTTTAAAATTATCAAATTTATGCATCTTATTTTATGTGTGAATGTTTTGCCTGCTGTATGTATGTCCATCACTTGCATACTTCATGCCCTCAGAGGGCAGAAGAGGGCATCTCCTGGAACTGAAATTGTGGCTTTGGGAGCTGGGAATCAAAACTGGGTCCTCTATAAAAGCAACAAATGTTCTTAAGCCCTGAGCTCTCTCTATCCCCTAAAGAAAGTTTTTAAAAGTTGTTGAGCATGGTGGTAGATACCTGAAATCCCAGAGGGCAAAAATAGAAGCATCAAGAGTTCAAGGCCAGCCTCAGATACATAGTAATTTCAAGATCACTCTGGGGGTACTAGAGAGATAGCTTAGTGGTTAAGAGTACTGGGTGCTCTTCCAAGGCTGTGGGTTCAATACCCAGCATCCATATAGTGGCTTATAACCACCTGTAACTCCAGTCCCAGGAGATCCAATGCCCGCGGTGGCCTCTGCAAACACTTGCATACACAGACACACCTCTCGCCGGGTGTGGTGACACAGGCCTTTAATCCCAGCACTTGGGAAGCAGAGGCAGGCAGATCTCTGTGAGTTGGAGGCCACCCTGGTCTACAGAGAGAGTTCCAGGTCAGGGCTGTATAGTAAGATCACTTGAGTTTGGAGCCTTCAGACCCACATCAAGCTGACATGCAGTGTGGCTGTAATCCTAACTCTCCAACCAGAAAGGAAGCAGGGATGATGGAAATGAGGGACAGCTAGCCTGGCGTTCAGGGCAGAGAAGCAAAGGCCTTCCTCAAACCAAGGGAAGGTGAAGATTAACAATCAAGGTTGTCTTCTGCTCTCCACACACACCCCATGGCACATACATGCCTATGTATACACATACATACACCATGGTACTTACATGCCCATGTGTACGCACACACACCACGGCACATATATGCCCATGTGTATACGCACATACCACATGTCACATACATGCCCATGTGTATACACACACCCCATGGTACATACATGCCCATGTGTACACACCCCATGGCACATACATGCCCATGTGTACACACACACAGGGCAACAAAACTGTGTCTGTATGTCACATAAAGGTGATCCTTTCTCTTTTGCACATAAAATCTTAGCATACGGGCACATTTGAAAGAAAGAAATCACCAAGTGTACCCAAGCCAGGACGTGGATAGGCCCAGCTCCATATCATAATACAATAAGCCAGAAATGACCCACAGAAGTAAATCAAATAGCAATGACAGTGACAGCCACCCTAGACTCCTTCTTAAATAACCATTGAGTCCAAAAGAAAAAAATTATAATGGTCAATTGTTTTGAAATCAGGAATACCACATGATTACATGTAAGGTGATAATGCCAGTTTGCACCATGCTATACTTTAGGCCCTTGGTCCTGAGTCTTTGGCTACAAAAGTTGTGAAATTTCACAGCTTTAAATACATTTAGTATTGTAAGATAAGACAATCCAAATAAGTAAATTAATCGTCCCAACATGTCAGGAAATGACAACGTAAAGGCTAAAAAAAGAAATTCAATGTCTATTGAGTTCAGGCTGTGGCCTGCCCTAAATTATGGTGTAAAACAGTAAAATCTACATCGGGGGTGGGGTGAGGCTGCAATGAGTAAAGCACTTGCTGTGCCAGTGTGAGGGTTTGAGTTCGGATCTGAAGCCACAGAAAGCTTGACACAACAGCGGGTCTGTAATCCCAGCATTCCTACCAGATAGACCAGTGCTGAGCATGGCCCTGAGAGCCTCCATTTTACAGGCTGCTTCAGGATGTCTCAGGAGGACACGTGAGCAAGGTCACATCTTTGTCACCATCCATGAAACACAGATCCATAAGTAACTTATTCAGAAGTCAAAAGGTTGTCACTCTATAAATTGATCAAAGTAAACGGGATCATCAAGGGCACAGTAAAATCACACCAGGAAGAACTGGAAAGATACTTCAGCCCAGCACCCACATGGCAGCTCACAACCTTCTGTAACTCCAGTTCCAGGGGATCTTCTGACCGCCTCTGATCTTCTGACACACATACACACAGGCAAAGCACTCCCATGCACAGAATTAAATAATAAATACTTTAAAAAGTCATATCAAAAAAAGGCCGGAGAAGTTACCAAACACAATAGACGAAAGAAGGAAGCAAGGCTGTCCCCTGAGCCCCATAAAGAGGAGGGCACTCTAACTGAGGGAGCCAGCGCCACAAATCTGCCATCTGACCACCCAGTGTCTGTATTAAGGGACAGAAAGGCAGAAAACTCCCAGGCTGTCCCAGCTTGGTCCCCTCTGGTGATTCAGCCTACTCCCATGGCTGTCTGTCCATCCACTTCAGATACACACACACACACACACACACACACACACACACGTCTCTCTGACCCTGATTCTGCAGCTTCTGCCTCACTTCTGTGGCTCAGCTTAACACTGAGGCTCAGCTCAAACCTGTGGCCTCTTGGTTTGATTCTGCCACTGTCTCCAGCAGTCCTCCAGTCTGGTTCCTTGTCTAACTCCCACAGAGGTTCATATCCTGTCTACCAGCGTCTACTTGTGCCTCTCAAAGGCCTGAGTGGTGGCTCTGCCCCGCATGGGTTTAACCCCTTTGTGGTCGTTCTGTTAACACACACACAGAGAAAGATGCCCTGTGGCCTGCTGTGTGACGTAGGTTAGTAGTGGTAGCTGAGACTAGAGTGGGAGAGTGTATGTTGGCTTGGCAATTGCAGCCTGCAGAACCAATGCAGCTTGTGAATTCCATGTCACTGGATGTCGCTGACATTGTGGAAAGATGCAGATGTATCTGTTTCTGACACAGTGCTTCTTGACAGGTTTTGGTTTTTGTCTTGTTTTGTTTTTGTTTGTTTCAGTGCCAGGGACCAAAAGCACAAGCTTTTACATGCTGGGAAGTATCCTATCAAAAGTTAAGTCACAAAATGATGATGGTGGTGGTGGCTGGAGATGATACGGCTGGAGAGATCGCTCAGCAGGTAAGAGCACACACTGCTCTTCCAGGGGACCTGCCTCGCATTCCCAGGACCCACATCAGGCAACTCACAACCACCTGTAACTCCAGCTGCAGGGGGATATGACATCTCTGGCCTCAGAAACACACATATGCAATTAAAATACAAAAATAATTGAGCTGGGAGTGGTGGCGCACATCTTTAGTCCCAGCACTCAGGAGGCAAAGGCAGGTGGATTTATGTGAGTTCAAGGCCAGCCTGGTCTACAAAGTGAGTTCCAGGACAGTCAGGGCTACACAGAGAAACCCTGCCTCAATAACAACAGCAATAACAACAAAAACAATAGTTTAAAAATTATTGCAATGGGGGCCTGGAGAGATGGCTCAACAATTAAGAGCACTGGCTGCTCTTCTAGAGGTCCTGAGTTCAATTCCCGGCACCCACATGTGGCTTACAACCATCTGTAATAGGACCTGATGCCCTCTTCTGGCATGCAGATATACAGGCAGAACACTCATACAAAAAAATACAAATAAAAAATCATTGCAATGTTCAGACATTTAGCAAATGAGCATAAAAAACAAATATAATTACCATGAGGCCGCAGAGATGGCTCAGTGGTCCAGAATATGGATTGTTCTCACAGAGGACCTGAATTCCATTCCCAGTGCCTGCATCAGGCAGCTCATAACTGCTTGTAACTCCAGCTCCAGGGGATGCCTCTAACCTCAGGCACATGCTCATATACAGACATACACACATGTACACATAAATAAATAATAGTGGAAATATTTTTAAACTACTGTGTTGATGTAATAAAGACAGATTAAAATGCAAAATTATTTGAATCAGAAATCCTATGAAGATATGGATAGATTTTTAAGTACTTATACATGGATTCCAAACACAAACCTGTGTGTTCCCTGGAGTAAGGATGGATTGGAACAAGTCATCAAGTTACCATGGAGACAGCTTTGGAGAGTCTCCAGGTGCTTTGGGGCTTTAAAAATCTTTCCGATCCCCAAGAGTCAACTTGATCCAGTCTATGGCTGCCGTTGAAAAGAATGATACATGTTCATCCTCTCTCTCCCTCTCTCTCTCTCTGGAGAGAACCCAGGGCTTGTTCTAACTCGGTTCTGAAGTTTGTTATAACCCAAGCCCGGCAAGAGATTTTAGCTAACTGCCCTTGACTCTCATGAAGTGTAAAATGCTAAGCGCCCCATCTCCTTATCCTGGGTACTTGATTTATCACTGGTCCCCAAATTCTATTAATCAAAATCTCACCAACTCCACAGGCCGGAAAGGGCAAAATCAGCCCTCTCTTTTTAGAATGACCTCTGGGCGCCCATCCCCAGCTAGGGGTTCATCTCCTATGCAGTCCTCATATCTGCATAAAGCACATTTTCATGCCAAGTGGTGGGAACAGCTCATGCCTTTAATCCCAGTACTGGGGAGGCAGAGGCAGAGTTTGAGGTCAGCCTGGTGTACAGAGTGAGTTCTAGGACATCCTGAGCTACACAGGGAAACCCTGTCTCAAAAACCAAGCCAAGCCAAGCCAAACTAACCAAACAAACAAACAAACAAAACCCCCCAGTTTTTGCCTCAAAGGGGAGTGAGTAAGAGCTAGTTTAACTCTGGAGCCAAATATGAGTAAGCCTGGGACGGAAACACAGACTCATTATATTCTATGTTTCACTGAGGTAGCAATTTCAGGAAGCTTTTCTAGAAATAGACAAGACTGTAAGCCTATACACTTTTCAAATCCACCGATGGAAATAGCAGGTAGGTGGTCTCAGAGAACTGGGGACTCTTACATAGCACATAAAGTTTACCTAATGGTGACCGGATATTAGCTCACTTATACAAGAGGTCAATAAACGGCTATTAAGGGAGCCAAAAATAGCACTAAATAAATTGCAGTTAGACTCTAGACCTGCAATCTCCTGCCTCTGCACCGTCGTTGAAATTCTAATCAATTAATCAAAAGCCAGTTGAGAAAACTCTGCTCAGCACCCACCATGGCTGGACCTCCCTCACTGTCCTCTTGTTTCTGTTACTGTCCTTGAACCTAGGCCTCAGGAGGTCCCCTTGGGACAGCTGCTGCACCCTGCTGGGGCTGAGCCTCCCCCCTACTCCCCAGCCTCTCCCCAGCACCCCCACATCTGCATCTGAGAGCGGTTCCTGTCTCCTAGCTGGGAAGTGCTTGGGCCCTTGGGGAAAATGTGAATCTTCCCATTTTAGCACATACCTGTCTTCTGCTCAGGTTGTAGTCACTGCTTCACAGAGGCCCAGCTCTAAACCAGGTCAAACATATAAGAGTTTATTGTTTTGTTTTGTTTTTCGAGACAGGGTTTCTCTGTATATCCCTGGTTGTCCTGGAACTTGCTCTGTAGACCAGGCTGGCCTCAAACTCAGAGATCCGCCTGCCTCTGCCTCCTGAGTACTGGGATTAAAGGTATGCACCACCACACCTGGTTAACATTTAAGAATTTTAAAGTTTCACCGAAACCTCTCAGACTTCAGCACGTCTGATTCAGGTATCTGTGTGGCTGTTCTTCTCCTGTCGATGTGTCTCTTCTCTGAAGCAGCTTGAGTCTCTACAGGCTGATTCCAGCTGTGGGAAGGATGATTCTAGATGGGCATGGTCCTCATAGCTGGTGACCTTAGGAGCCAAGCTGACGCTCAGTTGGTACAGTGCTTGCCTAACAAACAGGAAACCCAGTTTTTATTAACTGATTTGACTTTTAATAACTGTGCAAAGGTTGGAGATGGTACAGGTCTAGAGTCTAACTGCAATTTATTTAGTGCTATTTTTAGCTCCCTTAATAGCCATTTACTGACCTCTTGCATAAGTGAGCTAATATCCGTCACAATTTTCAGTACTGTACAAGCCATGGAAGGTAGATAAAGGAGAATTTAAGACCATCATTGACCACATAGAGAGTTCTAAACCAGTCTGAGCTAAAGACCCTACTTAAAAAAAAAATCCCAGAGGCTGAGAGATGGCTTGATGGCTAAAAGCAAGGACTGCTTTTGCAGAGAATCCAAGGAATAAAGAGACATTCTCTTGTTCATTAATAAGCCATTTGGTCATGTGATGAAGACCCTCTCAAAAATTACAAGGAGTCCCTTTATATAAAATCCCAGAAATGTATGAGTCCCTTTATATAAAATCCCAGAAAGTGCAAATCAATCCCTAGTACAAGAAAGTGACTGGGTAGGCAGAGGGAAGGGAAGGACTGAGGCACAGTGGGTGTGTCGCACCTGGGGGTGACAGCCATGCACTACTCACAGGAAAGCTTTGCATTTGCACACTTGGGTCTCTTGTTAGGAATGTTTCTTAAGACGCGCTTCTCCGCCGACACAAATAATTCCAATCAGACAAAGTTAGACCGAGTAAAAGATGCCCATGTTTAATGCAGTACTCACGGGTGGCACCGGGAAAGCATGGTGACCGGGGGAGAGGGCAGGGGAGAACACGCAAAATCCGGAGACCACATGTTTATTTTCTGGGCGGCAGCCTAAATAGCCTGTGGGAGTGGTCTTGACCCTCCCTGGGGAGGGGCCACTGCTTGGCAGGCTTTCCCAGAGGTGGAGTTCAGACCAAGGCAACTCCCAGGGGAGGGGGCTTGAAATGGAGCTTCCTGCTCTGTTCCAAAGATGGGTGCCAGGGGCTGGGATCTCACTTCTAACCAAACATCCCAAACTCCTTGGATATAAGGATGTCAGGGGGCTGGGGTCCCAGACTCCTTGGATATCAGCTCAAGTCTTCCTGCGGGCACGATGTAGGAGAAGGGAGAGCTGGGAGTTGGTGGATTCACACTCAGCGAGAGGTGTAGCTGGAGTGGCATCCAGTTTACTGTCATCCTGGAGTCCTCAGGCAGCTGTTTCTTGAGGGAG
>LOJH01053297.1:0-11609 GCA_001685095.1 Ellobius talpinus
ACTAATGATGCTATGTTACATGTAGCAGACAGACTAATGATGCTATGTTACATGTAGCAAACAGACTAATGATGCTATATGTAGCAGACAGAACTAATGAAGCTATGCTGTGTTGGCTGCAAAGCTTGGCTACCCGTGAAGCTGCAAGCAATTCACTGGGGCTTCAGGGGGGTGGGTGGGGCTGCTGTTTAAAGTCCAGGAAAGAGTAGACACCCCTTTGACCAGGCAGCCTTCCACATCAATGCCACCAGCATGTTTACATACATGTGTTGTTTTGTATGTCACAGTCAAGGGTGGCTGCACCCTGGTGGGTTTCTGGAATATTTATCAGCGGCATCTCACTGTCTCAGAGGTTATCAGCTTCTAATTGATCTTATTATTCCTGGGCAATTTTATAAGTGTATATATTGATCTTTTCCACCCCAACTCTCCACGCTCCCCGCAACCTTCTCAACATACTCCCTCCCACCTTCGTTTGACCAGTTTCTGCTGCCTGCTGGAAAGTTGTCAGAGCTTGCTGGTGTGATTTTATTTCGATCTTGCACAGATAACTGTAGCTGCAGAGAGTTCAGGGGAGCAATGTCTCTGTTGTGTTTCCTTTGAGCCTCCACTTCTGTGATGTTACCTAACCTTTGGCAGGAGTTTGTACCGATGTCCCATTTATGACTGAGTTCTCTATTCTCATCCTTAATTTTATTTATCGTTAAATGCTGGGCAGCATTGAGTGTCCCCTCTGGAGTGGGACCCTGAACCAGCATGGCTCTTGGTTCAAAGATCACACACACAAGGCCTTTCTACCACCGTCCTGTCTTAGTAGGGTTTCTGTTGCTCAGATGAAGATCATGGCCAGAGCAGCTTGGGAATGAAAGGGTGTATTTCAGGTTATAGTTCCATATCACTGTCCACCAAAGAGGGAAGGCAGAGCAAGGACTCATACTGGAAGGAGCCTGGAGGCAGGAGCTGAAGGGGAGGTGATGGTGGAGTGTGCCTACTGGCTTTCACCTCTTGCTTGCACTCTTATTAGTGCCCAGGACCGTTAGCCCAGGAATGGCACTGTCTTCAGTGAGCTGGGCTCTGGCACATCATCAAGCAAGACAATGTGCCACCATCATCTTGCCCACAGGCCAATCTGGAGGGGACATTGTCTCCACTGAGATTTCCTTTTCTAAAATGAGTCTAGCTTGGGTCGACTTGACATAAAACTACGCGCCACATACCCAGAGTGCCATAGATTTCTCTGGAGAAGGGCTGGGTCCCCTTGACACATTATAAGACAAAGATAGGGTATCCTTCTGCCAGCCCATGATAGGCTTGTGCATTGAACATGCCACCACCCTCTTCCTCTGATGAAGGCTGAGCACAACACTAATTTATGGATATAAACATTGGTATTCAGAATAGCCAGAGTTTTGAAAGAAAATTGGTACCTGGCACTGAAGCCAGTGTGATCCAGGCAATTGCATTCTGGGTCTGATGGGTGGCTGATGCTAAGCCAGGCTGGGAAGCACAGGGTGCCATGAACTAGTTTCCTTCTGCCACACACATGCCATCTGGGAGATGTTTTACCAGGACAGTCTTGTGTGCCTGAGCTATGAGGACCTTGAGGCTTGCTGCTCTAACGTTTCATTAGCTTCTTGTATCCTTCGCAACAGGGCAATTCTCTTCTCCTAAGTGATGGTGGTTTTCATCCTTCCCTCCTAGCGCCAGCAAGACTGTTCCTGGTGTTTCTGAACTGCTGCAGCCTCCCAGTCTTGAGCAATACAGAGGCCATGATATCTGCTTTAGCCACAGTAGCAAATTCACCACAGCATCTTCAATCGCTCTCCATCTATCATATCCAGATTGGCCATCCGTGCATGATGGCACGTCCACAATTTGGGGGGCTACATGTGATGTGAGCCCTAGGCTGTGTTCCTAGAGGCTTACAGTTGCCTCCCTTAGGAGCCTCAGTGTCTCCACTCAGCCTGATTCTCACTCAAGAAGAGATTGTAGGTAATCTGAAGGTCACCATGGGCATCCACAGTGGAAGCCAGATCCTCACTAACTTCCAGACACGTCTATGTTAGGTTGCAGAAGTGATGTGAAGGAGAGATACCCAGTCCTTCAGAATGAGGCCGGGCTCAGAGGCCAGAGGAGATGGGCAGAGAGTGCTGGGATACTCACCAGCAATCTGGGTTTAAAGTCCTGAGCCTATGCTTTTCAAGGTGAGTCACGGAGGATCCTTCTGGCAAACTGCTCCCCTACCTCTCTTCTGCCTGCCTGCCCTTGGTCTCATCTTGGGAACATTGCCTTGGGAAAGACACGAGGGAGAAAGGCCTCAGGGGTGCCAGCTCTGTTCCCTGCACAGTGCCCCTCCAGTGCAGGTGACTTGAGTGCAGGCCTTGTGCAGCGACGTTCTTGATGCTGCAGGGTTGGTGTCTGAAGTCTCCATCAATGACTTTCTAGGTTTTTGCCTAGATTCAAGTGATGCTCTCCATGGAGGATGCCCTCAGGCAGGGTCTGAAAGTGTGCTTGAAGTAATGATGCTGGACAAGCCTACAACCCCAGATGACAGTGCTGTGTCAGCCAACAGATGAAGCGTAGGTTTGTGGAACACCACAGAGAGGCAAGCAATGGGCCTCCAGCAACGTGTCTTGACTGATTTTCGACATATTCATAAAAACAATTTCCTGGAGCTAAGATGGTGTTCTGAGAGTGAGCCAATGGATAAACAAGGGTGAACCTAAGCAATATGTCCCTTAGATAAAACTTGTCAAATGTACCAAAGACTTAAAAGCAAAATATAATGTTCCAAACTTTATTAGTAAACAGAGGAAACCTATAAAGATCTAGGGGGAAGCATGAAATTCTTAAACTTGGCACCAAAATGTGTGACCCTTAAGATGTTAAAAAACCACCCAATAATGCACCCTGTGTCTTGAAAGTCCCGTGAAAAGGTCTGGAAGGACAGAAGAGTGGGAGAGAACATTTGCAAAGTGTGTATCAGACAGAGAGCCAAGGTCTAGAATATATGAAGACCTCTTTGAACTCAGTGCAAGAAATAATGGCACAATGGGAAGAGTGCATTTCAGCTTCTGAGTCTGAAAAGCTAGCTGTGCACATGGGAAGAGGCTCAGCCCCATTGGCCAGCAAGAAGTGTGAAGGTTCAGCCACGCTCAGCTATCCCCGTGAGACACAGTGGTGAGGCTGCTGGGACTGAGTCCTCCGCTGCATCTGATGGCAACGTGACATGAGATACTCCGGAAAACAGCTTGGCGGCCTCCTGTAACTGTCTACACAGTCACCACGTGATCTGAAAAAGTCGCTCAGACATTTCTCCCAGAGAAACGAAATATTACATTTGCACAAAGCCCATGTATGAATATTCATAGAAGCATTACTTGTAATGGCTCCAAAATGGAGAAAAAACCCACGTCTTTCAATGATCGAATACTTAAATAAATTGAGAGACATATGCGGGATGGAATACAGCTCAGCAATAAATGACATCGCTCTTTGATATATTTAATCAGGTGTGGGAAATCTCTAGATAGTTAAACACTGGGAAAGAGCCCCAAGTCCGCAGTTTATAACCTGATGATTTTATTTGTAGATGACTGGCTGCTAAGCTTCACTTGTCAACTTTTCTGCACGGAACATCTAAAAGCATTTTTGGAGAAACTCAAGTACAGGAGTAAAACTTGAAATGTGGGTGCCACCATCCCCTGAGCTGGGGGGACCCATGGAGTAAGTGTGAGGATACTAAGCACTTGGCTGTCAGAAGAGCACCTGTGGGTCATTTGGCAACAGGGCCAGCAGAGAAGAATCGAGGCATTTTGAAAGTCCACAGGCTTTCCTTGACTACAGTGACATCTACACTTTTGGCTATGACCTGGAAGACTGGCTTTAGCTTTTCCTCGGGAGGTGGGAGGGCTGGCTTCCCTGTGTGCTGAGAAGGGGAGTGGCTCTCCTGCACATGGTGTTTCTTCTCTTTCAACTTGACTCCATCATTTGGGCTCTTCCTGTCTATGAGCAAAAAGCTGAGGCAGAGAGCACAAACTTAGAGCTAATCTCATCATAAGAGACAAAGGTCACCCCCCCCCCGAGCAAACACAGCTTTATTACTTCTGACGGGGTCTACCCTGAACCTTAAATTAGTTCCTGGGAAAGAGAAGCTGCCTGTTCCTCCTCACTTAAACCAACAGCGGCGCTCTCTGAAGAGAGTCTGCTCTCCACCGAATTCTGGTATTTCAATAAATTCCGATGTGCTGCTATAGTAACTGTCTTAGCTATGATTAATGTCGGAACATTAGGAGAGCATGTTATTATTATTCTAAATTAGGTTTTGCTTGAATTAATTTTTATGCATGGTTACTAAGATGTAAAAGACTTTCTGAATTGCAAATTGTAACATCCCTGCTTTGGGGGTGAGATTGGGAACACAAGAGCCCTCCTGCTGGAAGGATTTCCAGTTAGAGTATTTGCCTAAGGGCCAACATATTATTTAGTCAGTAGCCTGCTAAGAAAATGCAGCTTGACACCCGTGGATCCTTTAGTTGAAGGCTCTTTCATCACCACCTGAGCCTACTTTGTGGAGAAACAACAATAGCTATCAGTACGGTATCATGTTCATCATGTGGGAAAGGCCAAGAGTCAGGCTCCCCAGTGGAGCCCACCCATATGATGTTTTCTCTTTTGAAATCTTTATACCAAAATGATGGGACTCATAAAAGAGAAGCTGGGAGTCGTGGTGGCATGCTTCCAGGGCACTCAGGAGACATCCTAGTCTGCTTTCTGCTGCTGTCATAAACACCAACCAGAAGTCACTTGGGGAGGAGAACATTTATTTCATCTTACAGTTTCTGGATCCCATTCCATCACTTAGAGAGTTCAGGCGAGAGCTCAGGGCAGGACTCTGGATGCAGGACCGGAAGCAGAGACCATGGAGAAGAGGTGATGACTGGCTTGCTCGTCATAGCTTGCTTAGACTGCCAAGCCTATGGCAAGTGGGTCATAGAAATATGGACTGTGGTTTTGAGTGATGTAGGTAGAAGAGATGGGAGAGAATTCGCTGACTGTTGTGTGGCATGAAAGGGTTTTCTGATGTAGAGAAAAGAAAGGGTATTGGGAATACCAAACCCCAGGTTCTCAGTTCTGGTTAATCAGTTGAGTTAGATAGTTAGACAGGGAACCATGGAGGTGGGGAGGCCCAGGTCAGGAGTAGACCCAGTGGCAGGAGGGTTATTAACACAGTCTGAGTAATGCCAGGAAGTAGAGGCTTAGCTATCACTGAACTGAACCTTGAATTTTGTAGAACCAGAACATGGTGGCAAGATTTACTTTATCACCTAGGAGTCCCTCAATGGTGGATTGTCTATATCACGTTGGCTTGTGTGCATGTCGGTGGAGGATTATCTTGACTGCCTAAACTGGTACAGGAAGACCCACCCTAAGTGTGGAAGGCCCCATTTTGTGGGACGGTCCCTGAACTGTGCAAGAGAGGAGAAAGCGAGCTGAGTACCGGTCTGTGCATGCTCATTGCTCCCTGCTCTGGACTACAATACGAGAGGACTGACTGCTTCAAGTTCCTGCCATTTTTTCCATGGTGATGGAGTGTTTGTTACCTAGCACTATGAAGGAAAATGAAGCCGCTCTCCCCTAAGTGGCTTTTTGGTAGTGTGTTTTTATCATGGCAGCAGAAATGTGGCTAGGATGCTGGGGGAGGGCTTTGGAATAACAGTGACAGACACGCAGCTAACATCCCTGCTTCTCTCTTCTCCGAGGAGTTTTGTCTAAGAAACCACACAGCACATGGATGTGGATCTAGGTATGGACACTTCTCAGCCTTGGGTGTTTGAGATACACAGGCTACCGTGCCAGGAACTCATGTGTTTTTATTTCTGCTTGACAAAGCCGAGTAACTTGGCCAGTGGGCAGGACCTGAACGGAGGCCCCTCTGCCCACCTCCTGCCTGGTCGACCTCCTCGACAGCAGGGCAAGCGCCAGGTGCTTGCTATTTTGGAAAATATATTCAAACACTTTTTGTGCTTTCTCACTTTCATGTCTTTTGGGTAAACACCAAGGTTTTCAGAACCTAAGGGTAAGAACATCTTTAATTTTATGAGAAACTCCCAGGTAATTTTCTCTTTGGAAAAAGAATGACGGAGTAGGGGAAAATAGAAGCTCTTGTGCTTTGCAGCTTCGCTCCAGTATTTATTAGTTCTGGTTCCCTCTTTCCTGTAGATCAAGTCTCTTATTTGTTATCATTGCTCTGCAGCCCAAGGTGCTTTCCTCGTGTCCCTACCTCTGTAATTAGCTGGCAATAAATTGTCTCGGCTTTTATTCGGTTGGAAATATCATCACTTAATGCTCCTCTTGAAAGGTCTTTAGACCAGGTGCAGAATTCTGGATTGATTTCTTTTCCTCCAGTAGAAGAGAAATCATTGAATTGTCTTCAAGGGTCTTCTGTTCCTGAGAGGGATTTATGTTATTGTGTTCCTTTCAAATTTAGTTTGTTTGTCTGCCTTATCTTTCAGGGGCCATCGTCTGTCAAGCTCCATGTTTTCCAGTATTCTCCCGGGAGGGCTGCAGGATGTGGTTTCCCCACCCTCCAGATCTAGAGTTCAGGTGGGGTTGCATATAGATAAATGCACTATAAATCAAAGATGTTATGAGCTAAAAATGGGCTTAGTAACTTAACCAGCTAAGCACCTTAGCCTGGCAACACAGCCGTGAGAGATTATTTACCCTCTTGATCAAAACAAGCTTCATGGCTCTGTTTTTACAGGATAGACAGTGCTTTCCCAACTATCATAAAGAAGAAAAATCTCAAGTCATCCCTCAGTACAGCCAGCAGGACTAGCTCCCCTCACCCTCTGTTCCCCAACACCTCCAGTCTGCATGCCGTGCCAACTTTCCCCTAGCCTCCTCAAGGTCTCTGATGGATAATTTGGTCAAGAACTTGCAGATAGTCTCTGCCGTGTCCTGGGGACTGGTCTTCTGAGGAGCTGTCTCTCGCCTGATGTTCTGTCCATTATGACAGAACTGATAGACCGAATATACATAATCCACACACAAATGCTTTTCAGAATAAGAACCTTGAACCTAATTCACTTTGTTTAGACTTTTTTTCTGACAGTTATCCATAACAACTTGTAACCAACACTCTAAACAAAGACAAACATACATAATCCATTTTTTTGGGAACATGGGCATAGTTTTCTAGGCTACTTCCTGCTGATTGGGGGTGCTGATACTCTTATGGGGACCCAAATGTTGGGTTACGGTCAAGTCCTGGAGTATTGAGTGAGGCTGGATCATCTCAACCAGCAGTCTTGAAGTTGTCCTGGGTCTAGAACTCAAAGGAACCTACAACAGAGGTGCTCTAAAATGTTGGCTCGTCTGGGCCATCCACTCCTATTAGAGGTTTTTCAGGGGGTCTTCCTTGATAAAACCTTATTTTTCTTAGCCCAGAATGAATCCACAGTCTCTCACCTCCTGTGAAAACAAAAGTAAAGCTTCTTCTCCAAAGTAACATACCTTTTGAGTTAAAATTTGAAGTCAAGGCATTTTCAAAATATATAGATTGAATTACTCCAGTAGCATTTATAATCAAATGTCTTTTAGCAGCTGTTGATTATTCCTCAGCAGTCAAACAATTCAAAGACAATGCAGTAACATACAGTATCCAGACTCTCTGTGTATTTTCTATCTTTACATGGAAACTAAATTTAGAAGGCAGATGGGAGCTGGGAGCGCTTGTTTTTCTCCTGAACCCCGGTAGCCAGATTTGGGTCCTACTCTGGCCTATGTCTGTGGCTAAAAAGCCTCAGGCAAATGACTATTATCATGAATTTGGACCCCAAATGTTGGGAACCAAAAGGTAACACCAATAATAAAAATTCAGAGACAAGTACTGGGGTTCGACATGAGGATGAGAAAAAAAAAAAAAAACAAAACCCTAACTCTTACCTCTACCTCAGCCTGAAATGGTGGTCCTGCCTCCAGGAACCTTCAGAAAGAGACTGAGGCTAAGAGCTGTCTCCTCCTGTTTTATAATTTTCTCTAGTTCTGGGATTGAGGGTGTTCACCACTATCATCTGGTTTCTATGGCAAGCTAGCATGGCTACTGGGATTAAAGGTGTGTGTTATTGCTGCATGGTCTGTAAGGCTGGTCAGTGTGACTGTTTTACTTTTCTGATCTTTAGGCAAGCTTTATTTATTAAAATGCAAATTAAATGCCACTTCATCTATATGAATGTGTACACACACATGTATGTATGTGTGCATGTGATGGTTTGAAAGATAATGGCCCTCAAAGGGAGTTACACTATTGTAGCCTTGTTGGAGAAACTGTGTCACTGTGGGGGTGGGCTTTGAGGTCTCTTTTTCTCAAGCTACACCCAGTGAGACAGTTCACTTCCTGTGGCCTGTGGATCAAGATGTAGAATTCTCAGCTCCTTCTCCAGCATCATGTCTGCCTGCATGCCTCCATGTTCCATCATGATGATAATGGACTGAACCTCTGAACTGTGAGGGAGCCACCCAATTAAATGATTTCCTTTGTAAGCACAGCCCTAATAGACATGGTGTCTCTTCATAGCAATGGAAATCCTAAGACAGTGTATATGAATATATATGTGTGTGTACATGTGTATACATGTATGTATGTGTGTCTATATGCATATGCATGCTTAATGGTATAAATATATGTGTACATATTCTCAAAAAAATCCTCACACAGATTCATTTAGGTTTCATTAGTGTGTGTTCAGGTAAATGTGGCCAGTGGTCATAGTTTGCTGGACTGGAGTTTAAGATGCAGTACAAGTGCAATGAACAACCTGTTTAGAAAACAAAGCATCCACCAATAGCAATGTGCACATGCCTGTAAGAACAAGCAGAAGGCTCATGCAGACTCATACACATGTACATATCACACACATCCAAACATACCACACCAGTCACACACAGCACACATCACACACAAAACACTCACACACACACATATATCATGTACATATATATCATACAAACACACACACATGCATGTACCTCAGAAGGTGTACTTCAATAGAGATCATGCCAGTGCCCAGGAAAGGGATGTCTGAGTAGCACAGAAAAGCATTGCGATCCATGGTCGTTGCTGCAATACTCTGGGCACCATGGACATGTCAAGTTTCCTTGTGCCCTTAAGGCTGGACTTGGCCATGAACTCAGCTAGCCCAGGAGACTCTTGACTGCTAGAGGACAGAGCCAGGCAGTGCTGACAGGGGGAAGTTATATAAAGTTAAAATAAATGCTCCAGTCAGTCAACGAGAAAATCACACACTTAGCATCTTTAGGTCTGGCCTTTTGAAGGCGTACATACAGACATTCCTGATGAAAGTGGTGTTCCCTGTGTGGACAACTGTCTTCTTCACTCCCAAACAGGCCACATGCGTGCCGATGAGTCTTAGCCTTTGAGCAGCACAGGCCACATGCCCACCGATGAATCTTTCCCTCTGAGCAGTCTTGAATGCTCCCTTCCCACCCCTGCACTGCGGCCATCACATATTCTCGGTAATGTTACGATTTTCCTCTTGACTCTATGAGCCCAGTGATTGTCTGTGATGTTAATGGCTTCCTTGCTCAAACACCAAGTAGGTACTTTATTCTCACTGCAGGAACAATCACCTGTTTAAATAAAGGTCTAAAGGTGAGGATTGGGCCACAGTTACACTTCTGAGCTGTGCGTGTGAAAGGCTTGAAAGGGCGGAGGTTTGGCACTCCAGCGTTCGTGCCATGGTCGCCCAATTTCCCTTAGAGACCAGTTCCTGACCCTCATTAGCTGGTCAAAGGGAAGCGTATTAGCCACTCCTCAGATTTAATGCTGAAGGCCCTTGACCCACTCCGCCCCCCCTTCAGAGTGTTCCGCCAGCTAGAGGCAGGTGGATCTCGCCCTCAGAGGGCAGCAGTTATTTCATGTTTTTGAGCATGTGTTTCTCCAAAATAGAACAATTTGGCACATATCCATGTCACATCTGAGGTAGGAAGAGTGAGGTGCCTGTGTTATAAGTTGGCAGCCTTACTCCGGTCCTTCCTCTGAGACGGTATCTTGCTTTGTGTGCGCTGTGCGCCGGCACATACTTGTGCTTTTTTGGTGTGTTAATGCATTGGTGTTTAGTTTCAGAGCTCAGCGTCTTGTAGGGCTTTGCCTGAAAGGCTCTGTCTCCAGGAGGTGCAGGCATTCATGATGGGTGGCAAAGACTGCAAACATCTGGTTTTAATTTTGGGTGCTGGGTCTCTATTCTGCCTTTTTGTCTTAACTTTGAAAGGTTCTCAGTCTGGGAAGTAGAGTTGGACTCCTTTGCTCTCGCCTTACTTGTGTCTGTAGGTTAATTGCTTTTGGTTATCTGCTGAATGATTTATTAGGTGAACAACCTGCCATAGTCTATGTTTTATGAATATATTAAAAGTATTTTACATTTGGATGGATTTTTAAGTGTGTTGTGTGCACTTGTGCACTGGGTGTGAATTGAAAGTGTAGTCTATAGCCAGCAATTATTGGAAATATATTATATTTGAAGGAGGCTTGTGTGAAGTATTCGTGTGTGTGTGTGTGTGTGTGTGTGTGTAGTTTGTGTCCATATCCTTCAATAACTAATCCATTGCCAACAGACAGGGAAGCACTTATAAAATTGGGGTTGGGAACATCTATCTTTTTTCATTTTTCTAAACTTGACATCCTTCTTTATTCCCTCTCTATTTATAGTGTTTTCTTATCAAGGTAGCTCTAGTATGTCCTCAGGGCAATTTTGTCACTTTGAAAAGATATATTAAAATGAGTGATTTTGGCAGCACATAATCTGTGGCTTATGTGTTAATTATGTTTGCGTTCTTCAATATGTATTACATTGAGTGCTGGGCAGGATCCCTGGTGACCAGTCCCTAGTAACTCCATCCCTGAAGACAGATTTAGAGACCGGATATTTCCTCTGGTTTCCTAAGTGACATGCTGTGGATGTTAGCATTTCTCAGAGATGACAGGCAGAGACAGCTAATGGCTCTTTAATACGCAATGAAAACTACAGCCCTCACCCAACGGCATCTATTGAATTTTCTTTATCACTTTCAGCCCTGGAAGCAGAGTGCTGATGTACTAATGGAGTAGATCTCGGGGTGCAGAAATAACCCCATATTACAGTTTAAAAGACCTGAGTTGAGAAGAGCAGGTTCCCACAGAATATAAACCTGACAGCTAGGGACACCCCACCCCCACCCCTGAGCCTGGCTTTAAAACTTACAAAAGGGTACAAATGACAATAGCCGGCTTGCAGAAAAAAACAATGGATTACAACTAATGGAGAAGCCTAGGAGCTTGGAAAGACAAGGTGTGGTGTGGCTGCCTGTTCTTCTTTTCTCTCTCAAAACTGAGTCTAGGATTTCTCTAGTTGTCAGTTTGCACTGCAGATGTGGGCACCGAAACCCTAAAGACAAACCCTGGTCCCAGAGCCAGCTGAGGAGCGTGGGTGGGGACTTCTCCCCTGCTCCTTGCTTCCTTTTTCTTTTCCTCCTTTTATCCTTGCTCCTCCTATTTTTTTAAAAAATATTTATTTATTTATTATGTATACAGTATTCTGTCTGTGTGT
>LOJH01053297.1:11717-23926 GCA_001685095.1 Ellobius talpinus
CTTTGGAAGAGCAGGCAATGCTCTTAACCTCTGAGCCATCTCTCCAGCCCGCTCCTCCTAATTTTTATCTGACTCCTCCTTCCCCCTTCCCTTATTGCTATTGCTCCTCCCCTTTCTCCTCCTTTTTTCTCTTTGTCCCCGTTCCTCTCCCCCCATATCCCCCTTTTCCTTTCATCTTTCCCTCTTCCTATTCCTCCTCATTCACTTTTACCCCTTTCCCTGCCCCTGCCCTCTTCTTCCTCTTTCTGCAATATCACTCCTTGCGCTGCTTGAGTGGTTGCCACAGTTGTACATCTTCCTGTTAGGAACGTTGGAAGCTACACCTCAGTGTTATCCCAGCTTCACTCCCACCACTGGTCTGAAGGGAGCAGAGGGAAATCCAACCGCAGAAAGGAAGTGTTGGGGAGGGAGGGAGTAAAGAGAAGACCCATGAACTACTGTGAAAACCAACAAATGTCTCTGTCTCCCTTCTGGCAGCGCATGAGCGGAAATGGCAAAGGACTCCTCCACAACGCAGCCCTCTATCCCAGACCCCAAGATTCCCAGAGCAGATGTGCAATGCAGAACCGCCACGTTTGGTTTAATCCTAAGAATGCAAGGCTAGTTCAATCTCTGAGACAAGAATGTAAGGCCAGCTCAATCTCTAAGAATCAACATAGATGAGATACTTCCAGAAGTGTCTCATAGAGTGTGGAGATTTCCAGTCTCTCCCAGTTAAGATCCAGGATGAGAGGTTCCAGCAAAGGATTTATCTAATGTTTGGATGGTGCTGGGGATGGAACCCAGGGCCTTGCCTATGCTCACCGAGCACTCTGCCCCTCTGAGCTACATTCAAAGACCGTATTGATTCTTACCTATTGATCTGAATCAGAATCTCAACAAATTAACAAATGGATTTTAAAGTTCATGTGGAAAAGTAAAATAACTCTAATAGCCTATACTAGTCCAAAAGAACCTAGTCAGAAGATCCACTGGGAGCAGATTCTTTGTATTGTTTACTCTGAAGCTACAGCACCCCGTGCAGTGTAACACAACGAAGGACAACATTGCTTTATTAATTACTTTTCTGGTTGTAATGACATTTTATTGTCCTGTAGGCAAGTGTATGTGGGCATTTTCTTGACCTAAGATTGATTTGAGAGGACCCAGCCCACTGTAGGTGAGGCCGCCCCTGGGCAGGTGGTCCCGGGTTGTATAAGGACGCAGGTTGAACCAGCCGTGGGGAGCAAGCCAGTAAGCCAAATCCCCCTAGCCTCTCCATCAATTTTTGCATTGAATTCCTGCCCTGACTTTCTTTCATGGTGGGGATCTCCAAGCTGGAATCAATCCTTTCCTCCCCAAATTAGATTTGTTTGTGGTATTTATTACAGCGACGGAGAGCAAACTAACACATCTGTGTCCAGCTCTCTGGGTAAAGGGACACAGACCGGATGACACTTAATCACATTTGCTGAAGGGAAGGTGCTAAGCCAATAGGTCACATCTGGTACGATCATTTCCACCCATCTAGAAGATGAAAAACAGCAGGGGTAGGAAATAGACTAACATTTGTTGATTTTTTTTGGAGATAGAGTCCCTCTGTGTAGCCCTAGATGTCCCGGAACTTGCTTAGTAGAGCAGGCCAGCCTCTAACTCAGAGGTCCACCTGCCTCTGCCCCAAGTGCTGGGATGAAAGGCGTGCACCCCACTGGCTTAGACGGAGACTTGCTAGTACGTGAGATTAGAAGTTTACAGAGCGTCTGCCTAGAAAAGGTCAAAGTAGGAGGATTTGGGAATCAACTGGAGTCTCCTGTGTGGAACTGCTGTGAAGGGCACACAGCAAGCAAGTGTCCCAAACCGTGAACGTGGATGTTGAGATCATAGTCAACCTCATCCCAGATGAATACGGTCAAAAATAACAAAACGGTGCAACTACAAACAGCCGAGTTACAGCGGTGCTGCAAAAGCCACAACGGGAAGGTGAGCGGCAGGCAGGCACAGTTGACTCACCAAGTGTTTCTGAGCTCGGTTGGGGCCAGGTAGCATTCATAACCCATTTATGGCTCGATACCCTAGATGGTGAGCTTGCCTCAGAGACACAGCTGCAGATATGATGGACATGGTATGGATGAGAGACCCAGGCCTGAGTCTAGAGAAGAGAATCCAGGGCTGTGTCTCACGGCTCTGCCTGAATGCTGGCATCCCACAAATATCACTGATGTTTGCATCTGACAGAGCTCTCCTCCTCTGTCAACAGGAAGGTCTGGGTGAACCTAGTAAAACAAGCTCATTTTTATCAAATAGAAAAGGGGCCTGAATAGGAAGGAGGAAAGGAAATCCACTACTCAGGGCAGTCCACCGGCTCAAAACGCAAGGGTGGTGTCGGCTCTTGCCGCCAATTGCCAGTGTGCCAGAGTAATTGCTATTTCAAAGAAAGCCTTACTGTCGCATGCCTTGAGCTGACTTAGCTTGTATCCTTTCCACACTGTGGCATTTATCTGAAAAAAAAATGCTCATGGGAGCAGCAAGTGCTGGAAACGGAAGGCAAGAGAAGGATCTGCTGAGTAACTGGGGGTGCAGATCGAAGAGCACGGGGCAGTTCAGTCCAAAGCTCAATGCAGACAATATCTGTTACACTTGTAATTGCTACTAAAGTTCAGGGTGGCATTTTGCTGATGTGTCTAAAATAGTCTTCTTGGGGCGGTTGGATCTGGCTTGACAGCGGTAAGGCATACAGGGCAACGATCCAGTTGAGATCTTCCAAGTCATTTTGATAAGTGGACTGCCTTGCAAAAGCTCCTTAATTGCTCCAACATTCTTCAATTGTTCCATTTAGCAGGGTCCTTTAAAAGGTCATTGATCAATCACTAAAGATGCGAAGTTTTACATTTTGCTTGCTTAACAAAACAGCCTTAACGAAATCTCTCCTGTTTAATTTCAGATGAGCTGATACCACAGCGCCTGTGCTAATAGGTAGTCAATCTTTTTAATTGTTGTGGGGGTGACAGCTTCTCTTGGGCACCAGGGTCAATGAACAGGAACCTGGAGTTGAGAGGCCAAAGCAGGGAGGGGGCCTTTGGTAGGGACAGGAGTTCTGAGTTGAGTGTTTTGTATTTCAAATACAGGAATGAAGTGGGCTGTTTGCTTGTTCGACCTGAAGTTTGGTTGAGACTTCCTGCAAACCAGAAGATGCAGCAAGCGCAAGCCTTATTCAGGCTACGTGGTCTAAGGGGGAATCTCTGCTATCCAAGGACCTCCATTCTAGTATCATTTCTGTTGTGGTGACAGATGCCCTGATGAAAAGCAAGACTATCCTCCAAGACTGTGGACAGCCCACCTGATCTGGATAAATCTTCAAGACTCTGTCCTCTGGGTGACTCTGGGAAGCTGACAGGTACACTAACAGCTATGACTTCCTTCCACAAGTCAGCTACTCACGTACATGGTGCATGCTCACTGCATGAGGCCCTGGGGATAGCTAGCGTCCTCTACATGCCCTCCAGTAGCCACCCCTCACTGCCGGCCGGTGCTCTGCTCACACCCTTGGGGAGGTCCTGTTTCATAAGAGAACTTCTGCTTGACGATTGCAGAATCCGTCTTTGACCAGTTCATTCTGCAGACTCTCAGGATGAAAACAGAGCAGGGTGAAGTGTGATTGGCTAGGTCTTCTCCATCTCATTTAGTGACTGTCCTATGTCTGGGTACCTTATGGATGGTTTCCCCTTAGAGCTGTCCCACATGTATTCACGGGTGCGATCACATACCCGTAATTCCTTTCTCCTAGTCACATTTCTGTAATTATTTTTATTATTAAGTTAGGGAAAATAATCAAGGGTAAAGGAGTGTGACTGACAGAGATGAAGCCAGGTGAAAATCCAGGGGAGGACTGGAGAGATGACTCAGGATAGGAACACTTGCTGGTCTTTCAGGGTCTGACCTAGGTTCACTTCCCAGCACCGATGGGGCCCCTCACACCTGTCTGTAAGTCCAGTTCCAGGAGATCTGATGCCCTCTTCTGGCTTTTGCAGGAGCCAGGCACACACACATGGTGCATATATACAAATGCGGGCTAAACATTCATGCACGTAAAATAAAATTAATAAAATCTTTCTTTTATCAGTTTGGGAAATAGAAGCCCTGACTTCTGCCCATTCTCCCCCAGGCGTCCTGGGGTGCAGAGAGAGTAGGATGCTATGGAGACTTGGGGTTCTAAAATTAGACAGTTAAACGTTCATGTTTTGGTTCTATTACCCAGTCCTTTGGGAGGATTTGAGGGAAGAGCCATAGTCACAGTGGGCAGACATACTCCTGCCTCCTGGGGTGGCTGGTGCAGCCATATGTGTTAGCAGAGGTAACACTGCCCTGCTGACAGTTGCTGTGCCAGTGGCTGCCATGTGGACACCATCTCTGCTTTAACTACACGGCTGTCTATGCATCTCATCCCCCAGTTTTTAACACTTTCTTGCTTTACTGGGAGTCTTTGGCCGAGGCAGGCTAAGTGTCCTCTTTCCTGTGTATCCAGGGCACAGCTCCACACCTGGCCTGCATTTCTCTGAGCCTCAACCCAGGAGACATGCCTTCAGCTGTAAGGGAAAGAGAACCGAGGGGTTCTCCCATATTTCTGACCACACAGGTCTGACTTTGTAGATGGGGAACCTCAACCCCCCCCACTCCCACACACAGGCAGCCACCTGTTCACACTGCAGACTGTCCTCCAGAGAACAACGGTTCTCAAGGCATATGGGAAACCTTCACAATTTTCCCTAAAAATAATCAATAGCAGGTTGGTACCACAGGCGATGTGGAAAGCGCCTGCATCAGCTGAAAGGGAGCTGGGGAGCCAGGGTCTGCGCTCCTGCGAAGGTATGAGGTAAAGAAGGGCAAGCCCGAGTGCTCTATACCCCCACGGCTGCTCGTTTGCTTTCCTTCTCTCACAAGTGGAAACTGCAGTTGTGGGGACTTTGCACATAGTTTCATAGCTTGCAAAAATTGCAAAGAAGCAGAGGAAAGCCAGTGAGGTGCTGCAGATGGTCTCTGCTCTCCCGGAACCTGACACAAAAGAGAATTTTCAATGTTAAGGTTTCAGCTGGGGAAGACACAGGAGGTGGGAGGCGGGGAGGTTTTGCTTCAGCAGAGGTAGGGAGATAAAGCCCCTTGCAGCACCAGTCTGCACAGGGGGTTTGCACTGCACCATCCCTCTGCCCCAAAGCCCATCTTTTCTCCTTTCTAGGAGAAGCCGGGTCACACCCGTGCCTTCCTCCAGGCTCCTGCTGATCTCAACAACATAAATATTACAGCAAGATCATGCCTCTTCCATTCTCTGCCAGGAAGAAGGGACACCCAGGGGTGAGCATCCGGTTTCTTGCGCACAAACCTTTGTTTGGGGGAGGCAGCCCCTTACCTGATGTTTGATCATGAATAAGTGAACAGGCCTCCAGATCACAGCAGAACAAGTTGGCGGTTTCAGCTCAAAGTCAGGCAAGGGCTTGAGTCCTTGCCAGTCCCTTGGAATGCGTGTGAGAGTGTGAAGGTGTGAGAGGGTGTGCATGGGGTGCCTGGATGTGGCGTGTGAGTGTGTATGTGTGTGTGCTATGCATTTGTGTGAGAAGTGTGTGCATGCACCAGATTATGTGAATGTACCTGTCTCTGTGTGAGAAGTGTATCCATGGTATGTATGTGGATGAGTAGCTGTATGTTGGTAGGTGTCTGGATTTGAGTATCTGAGGATGCATGTGCATGCAAGTATGCATGAGTGTGAGAAGTCTGCAACTGTGGTTCATGTGCTCGTGTGTGTGCAAATGTGTGCACATGTGGTGTGTATGCCAGAGGGTTTGTATGTGTGTGCGTGCGGCATGTGTTTCTGTGTCTTTGTGAGCAGGTCAGCTCAGCCCCTCTCTCCAAGTAGAGTTCACAGATATGCAGGCTAAGGTGGGTGCAGATGGGATGGTGAGGTAAGTTCTTGGACCACAGGACGTGGGTGACTTCAGAGTGCCTTATGGAAGATGAAACCAGTCTTCAGTGGTGAACGTTAGAACCCCTCTGCTGTTGGTGACATTGACCAGAGATGAGCGTTTTAGGGTCAGGGAGTAGTGATTTTCTTGTTAACATTTGTAATTGTTGAAGAGGCCTCCGGGACAATGGAATGAGACATTTTGTCATGGAAATCAATACATGCATGTTCACTTGAAGTCAAACAATCCCGATGTATTCCGTCCATATAGTGAAAGTAATAAATTGTTCCGTACCAATTTAACAAAAATTCAGAGCAATTAAGGGCGTTTCAGGAGACAAGACATTCTCTGAGGGTAGAACTGGTTTATGATTGAGGCCTGGGAGTCCATGCCTGGCTTATTTTTCTCCTGAATGAGAGAACTGGGTCCCCATGAAGATAGAGGTCACCCCACTATTTTATCCTTGACTCTGTCACACTCCTTCAAGGGGGAGTTGCTTGCATGGAGACACGGCAGAGCAGGCAGGCACTGGAGTCCGTGAGTTTCCATGGATGAGTGAGTTCCTAGATGTCCTGAGTATCTTTCCTGACTGCAGTGTGCTCTAGACCCATGATGAGAACTGATGGCAGAGGGAAGAATTCTTCATGCAGATAATTTGATCACTAGGGCCACGATTCTTCTTCCCAGCTATCCATAAAGAGAACTGGCAAGATGGAGGCCCGGCCTGATTTAACTAATCACACCTGGAAGGTTCAGCCTGGTTTCCTCGTACCTTGTGCAGCCTGAGGAGGGCTCTAAGAATGAGCTCATTTTTCTCTTGTTTGAATCGTGTTGTGTGGACAGAATTAGACGTCTCTTTGCATGAACTCTGAGTGTTTATTCTGTAGTGTGAGTAAAAGCGACCGTCTGCCAGGAGCTGAATGAATCATTAAATGAGGTCCAGGAAGAGGCGCAGGGCCCGGCAATGCTGACAGGGTCTGCATCTATCTAGAGTCCCGGCCTAGGGCAACACGTGACAGCAAGAGTCATCTAGATCTGTGATTAATTTATCAAACCAAGCGGTTGGTTTCCTTTGAACCTGGCTTTTCTCCTCTCATGCGCTTATGTTCCTCCATAGAAGGAAAAGCCCAGAGTCGTTACAAACATCAGCTTCTTCCTCGGCTACAGCAATGGAGCAGGCTGCTATTAACCTAACCCATGACTGTGACCTGGCCTCGCATGTTTAGTGTGTCCGTCCTGAACCTGAGTCCTGCACTGTGCCCGGCAAGCTCTGGAGAAGGTTCCATCCTGAAATGAGGACATTGTCCAAGTGATGATGCTGTGACAGGCAGCCGCCAGCTTCGGTTGATGTTCCGAGAGGCAGCATTAGCCTTCTCAGGCCCTTTCACAGCAGAGGCTTCAAGAGGGAAGGCTTTCCTCACAGAATTTCAAACTCTGAGTGTCCATTTTGGGGATAATAAGGAGGAGGAGGGAGAAGAGGAAGGGAGGGAAAAGGCATAAGTGCACGTGGACATTGCACCCCATGTACACAAATGCACACCTCCCCAAATTGATCCTAAATGATGCACTGCTCAAACAGCTTGCTCCACACTTCCTTGTGTCCGGATGCTATCCTCTCTTTATGTCAGAGGAGAGAAGGGAAGGAGCAAGGGAGGGAGAAAGGGAGAGGGAGGGAGAGAGTGAGAGATAGAGATAAAGATATAGATAGACAGATAGACAGACAGACAGATAGATCACCATTTCATAATACATCTAATATCCCAAGGCATGCCTTGGCAATTTGCCTAACACTGTGGCGCAGCTCCTTCTCTCCCAGCCTCTCATCCTTTTGTTGAATGCTCACAGTTCAGGGAGACAGTCCCGCCACTCCTGTGATGTATTTCTGACAAGGCAATCCAGGCAGGATCAGAAGGTGGTCTCATAGCTGAGTGGGAGTAAAGTCAAGTTGGAGCTGAAATGTAAACATTAGGGTTTCTGGTGACTTTAAATCCCTAGTATTTATGTTTAACCTGCAGGGAGTGGGGGGGGGACTTGTGAAGGTGCTGCCCCTAGTGGTGAGGTAAGGCAGCTCTCACCCCAGAAAGGAGCAAACACCTCATCAAACCTCATTCCTGTGAGTTCATTGCATCTAAGGATGAGTTTCCCCAAGATCACTCCTCTCAAGTATGACCGTGTTCAGCCCTTCACATTTCCCCCTCCTCCCCTCCCTTTTCCTCCTGCTGATGTCCGTCCTCCCTGCTTCCAGTCTGTGTGGCTTTATGCATTTGTGTACACTGTAGGACTCACAATGAGAGGACAAACACACGCAACTTTCTGAGTCTGGCTTGTTTTGTTACAGGACAGCCCAGCTCTACTCCTCTTCCCATGAATGTACCTGAAGGACTCCGAGTCCACACAGCGCAGAGATGCCTGGACATCCATGTTGGGTGCACCCTGCTCACAGGGCTGATTTATAGAACCAGTGTAGGGTGTCTATCAGCAGATGGTAAAGAAGACGCAGCACGTGGTAGATGCGTGAAGTTCCCCGCCTAGAGAGGAGAATAAAATCGTGTTCTCTGCAGGAAGATGGATGGAACTGGACTTATTTTTAAACCTCTACATCTCACCTTCCCCTGGAATCACACCCCTGAGTCCACAGTGGAGCAGTGTTTGGGATGTGAATTAAATTTCCCTTCAGGGCCTCATTTAAGGCTAATGGCGATGGCTCTAAACCAGCCCTGCTAAAGTGCAAAGCACCAGCCCCGCTGCTGTCTGCTGAGTTAATTTGGTTGAATGTGGAAGGAAATTGGTATATCCAGGGCTTCTTCAGGAGCCAAAAGACAGGAGCTGTGATGACACTGGGGGTTCATGGGTGGACAGGCTGGGTGACCTCTGGGTGACCTCTGTGTACATGGGACTTTCAAAGGGACTGAAGACAAGCTGAAACATGCCTAAGGTCACAGAGACTGAGTCAACCAAGACAGATAACCCTCCTGCCTTCATCACCACCTGCTAACCACAGTGCCTCAAAACTTCAGCCACATGGCACCAGAGGCTCAGACCACGGTGTCTCAACATCTTGACCACACTGCATTAGAGGCTTAGAAGATCTTGATATCTGTGTCCTTGGCAGATGACATATATAGAACCACAAAGCAGAATGCAAAAAAGAGTAAACCCCTACTGCCTTGGTCTGATTCCTTCCTCCCCCATCACAATGACACCTGGGGTGGATAATGCTCTCCTGCTAAGTCTTCAATGAAAATCGGATGTGGTGTGGTCTGGAGTCTTGGGACACTTTCTCCAGAACAAGGGACATCTTACTCTAACACCATGCCCCACACCTTGCCATGGCTGCTCACGGTTAGAGAGAAATGGTGAATTCTGAGACGGGAATAAAGAGCAAGAAATGCCAGGGTGAGCCTGGAGCTCCCTGTAGGGTCTGGAAATGAGAGTGTCCCTTAAACACATTATGCCCAACAAAGGTCTCAATGTGAATATTGGCACACGAAGAAATAATCCAGGAGTCACTGGAGGTCACCAATAGCAAAAGGTAGAGCAGTGGGAACAAAATATATAATACAATATCTAATAGTAGTCTGAAATACAGTAATTTATGTGAGCCCATACTGACTTCAATAGACAGGCAGATCTGTGTGTAGAAGAATGCTGAATGATGAGGGAAATCCATTTTTAATGCGTGGAACACGCTTCTCGCTCTAACTGTGGACAAAGGAAACGGTATGGAAAAGGCACCATGCGTGAGCAGACAGCCTGACCAACTTTACCCTGAGCCTCACGGCCAGATGTCATCAGCACTATCGTTTCCTGGTGCTCCAGGACAAAACTCCATCCTGAGAGCTGAGAAATAGTCACAGCCAGGACATGAAGGAATGAGCAACACCTGCCACTTCATGTCTTAGTTGGATCCTGGAATTGGTGCAAAGCTGCATTCACACCAAGGACCTTGGAGTGAGTGCTTACTGAGTCCTGTTAGTGCGCCAATAGGCGGGCATCAGTTGGTTTTGATGGATCGGCTACACTAATTTATGAAGCTGATAATAATGTGTAATAGTGATGTCAGTTGGAATAGCTGCCATTTCCTGGAAACTATGACTCTTAGGAGATATCAGGGCTGCTTTGTCTGATCTTCATTTCTGGAATATTGTGTTAGTGTTGCAATAATTTTTCCTGGGGAGACCTGAACAAATGTCTACTTAGCCCAGACTGAGTACCAACTGCAGGCCAAAGACAAGATTCGCCCAAGTGTAGCTTGGAGAAGTAGTGAGTTTAATTGGGGTTCCTTACCGGAGCATGGGAAGAGGGTTTGCTTTACGGGTGTGGTCGACTTATGAGAAGCTAAGCCTCCTAAGAAGTCCCTCTTGCTCAACAACCCTTAGATGCTATGTATCCTCAGGATGGGGCAGGACTGGTGGGCCCCTCTCTCTCATAATGGAGCATTGAGGGACACCACCTTTTGACAACCACGGCTACTTCAGACTTTAAAAGAACAGCATCCCCCAGTGGAGGTCTCTACATGGCAGATAGCCAGGGTGAGCCTGGCCACAATCACATGACTCTCTCAAAGGCCACCCTAGAGCTGGTGAGAAAACATGGCCATTGTTCTGATGCTGCTGGCTCTGAGATCATTTTGATTGACGCAATCATCTCTTTGATGCGGGAGATAAAGAAGAGGTTATTTCTCCAGGAAACAATGCCGGCTTCCTTCTCCTCAAACAGACTTTCCCCGTGCTGTGAGGCATTTCTAGCTCCTTCCCCAGCCAGCAGGGGAGACTGGGAAAGCAGATTACACTGCTTGGTGATGAATCAGTTGCCAAGCATGTGGGGGCCTGCTGCATGATGGGTATTGGACATTGTTCTTGGTGTCATGTCTTGCTAAGCTATTAAAATATAGATTAGATACTGCACAATGCTCGTGGGAAACAATTGCATGAATTGCCTCATGCACCACCGCTGTGCATGCGGGGAACGTGTTTGAAGCTGCACACCTGAGCGTACTGTGTTTGCATTCTAGCAAATGTCCATCGGTCCCAGAGGATGGTAGCTACAGTTGCAGTAGGGTAGAGACCCCTGCCGGGTCTTCAGCCAGGACCAGCATGGAAGCCAGCAGCACATCTCGCTGGTTTTTTAGCCCAAAGATATCGTCTGGTGTGTGCATCCTCCCCGCAGAGAAATGAAGCTC
Organism: Ellobius talpinus; assembly: GCA_001685095.1. Taxonomy (NCBI): domain Eukaryota; kingdom Metazoa; phylum Chordata; class Mammalia; order Rodentia; family Cricetidae; genus Ellobius; species Ellobius talpinus. Next base: position 22,830 of record LOJH01053297.1, read on the forward strand.
TCAGACTTGATATTATCCGACTTTCTGCAAAGCAAATGTTCTGCTCTGAGCGCCGTGGGGAATTTGAACGTCCGTGATAAATGGCGGAGGATGCAGCCTGGGATAAGTTTTGGAATGTTAACTTCGCTTTTCCCCCAGAGATGGTTTATTAATACACGGTCTGGTCTCTAGGTTCAGGAATATAAATCAGATTCTACTTAACTAGGTTTAAATTGCGTTCTGTGTCTGATCCTATCTCCATACAGTTTCCGAGTGGCTGGGAAACTTCTTGAAAAATATATAGAAAATGAAGTTTCTATGGCAATGTAATTTGTTTTACCCCCAGAAAAGTACAAAGAAATAGAAGCCATTCTCAGATCAGCCTCTTCTTTACACACCTCCCCTTCCTCAGCTCTGCATAGCTGTCAGGGAGGGGTGGGAGGGTGATGTTCAAGGACAGATTTCTCATCTCTTAAAGTAAATGACAACTTATCTCAGAGTCACATGGGCTCCATCATCCATGCACCGCTGAAGCCGCACAGGTACCGACACAGAGAGGAGCTGGGACAGCCCATGTATCTAGAGCAAGTGCGCAGAGGAGTCTTGAGCCCCAGGTGCCTCTGAACTCTCATCTGGTATCCTAGGAAATCAGCCACCATGAGAGCCCACAGCCAGACCTCGAGGGTTGTATCTTCTTTGGAACTGGGTAGCCACACACAGAGGAGACAAGCTGGTGTCTTTTTAAATTAATCTCGCTGCTGTTTGAGACCTCAGAGGAGGGCTCCTGATGTGACAGTGGAGTCCCAATTTACAAGTGCAAAGCAAAGTTTTAGGTCTAGCCATGAAAAAACAAAGCCAAGCAAAATGCAAAACAAAAAATCCGTACCAAAACAGTAAATGCCATCAGACAGCCCTGTCTGCTCCAATCAGGCACAACACGGGGAGGTACAGCTGGGTCTTGCACACTCTTCCTTCAGCCTCTCTTCAAGATGTCATGGAAATCAGCAGCAGGATGCACAGCTGTAACAAGAGCATGAAGGGCCGGCTTTTGGGGTTTCTGTCCCGCCCAGAACCCCACAGCTGGCAAGCCCCAAAGAAAATCACACAGAGATCTCTAT
>LOJH01053299.1:0-12208 GCA_001685095.1 Ellobius talpinus
AGAGAACCTAGACAACAATGAGGACTCTAAGAGAGACATACATGGATCTAATCATACATGGAAGTAGAAACTGTGTAAACTGTGTAAACTGGGAGTGTGGGGACCTTGGGAGAGGGTTGAAAGGGTGGGGTGAGGCATGGAGGGGAGCAGAGAAAAATGTAGAGCTCAATAAAAATCAATTTAAAAAATGCTGAGCTAAAAAAAATAAAACCTATCTACCTGAACAAAGATCCAAAGGGAATACAGAAAATTTAAGTGGTAGAATTTCAGATATTTTCACTGTTTTATTAAATATTACTTTTTTGTTTCTTGTTTTTTTTTTCAAGACAGGATTTCTCTGTGTAGCTTTGGTGCCTGTCCTAGAAGTAGCTATTATAGACCAGACTGGCCGCAAACTCACAGAGATATGCCTGCCTCTGGCTCCTGAGTGCTGGGATTAAAGGCATGCACAACCACTGCCTGGCTTATTAAATATTATTTTATACAATTCAATAGGTAGAATGTAGTAAGGATAAAATACATAGGATATATTTTCATCTGTTGCATACCTTACTTTAGAATCTGAAAAAGTATACATTTTTTTAAAATTTTACTATATTATTTTTTCTGTGCCCGTGCGTGCGTGTGTGCATGTGCATGTGTGCGTGCGTGCGTGTATGTGTATGTGTGTGTGTGTGTACACAGTGCATATGTGGAGGGCAGAGACAACTTGCATGAATGGATTCTTTCCTTCTACCTAGGGATCAAACAAGTCATCTGCCATCTCACTAGACTTCATATTTATTTTTGAAAAATCTACAACTTTAAGGGAATATCAAAGAACATAATACGGCCTTTACTTAAAAAACAATTTAATATTGGTTTCCATTCCATTTCTAGCATCACTACTAAGAGACAGGCTCTCTTTGTTCTGTCACTAGTAGGGAACTTGATTAGAGCCCTATTAACCTGCATATTATACAAGAGTATCAGGGGTTCCTTTTTTGTTAAGTGTGTGAAAAGGAGGTAGAAACATCAGAAGATAGTTTCATTTGGTTCTCTAATTTTACCATGAGGTCCAGGGACTGAACTCAGGTTAGGTTACCAGGCTGACCGCAAGCATTTCTACCCACTGTGTCATCTCACCCACCCAATCAGGGGTTCTTAATCAGGATGACAGGGTGCATAAACCCATCGAAACTACATTAGAAATTAAGCATGTATGTACATTCGTTTCTCTAAGGAAAGAACATGGATGACTTCTATTAGATTCTAAAAGTGACTATGTTAGTAAAGTTTAAAAACACTGGTAGAAACTCTTCTTCCTCTCCATAATCTTAATAATTAATTCAAACAATGTTTCAATGGCTAAGAAAATGTTACTTATTCAACTTATTCTGAATGCATCCTCAGAATTTATCTTCTCAATCACAATGACATTTCCACACTAAGACTTTCTGTTACCATTCTTTATCATTTCTTGTCCCTGGAAGCCTCGTTCTTATTTACAACTTTTGTAACACTGCTGCTACTCTACCTTACCACTAAAGAATCGTCCTGACTTTCTCTAGGTCAAGGGTTCTCAACCTGTGGGTTGTGACCCCTTTGGGAGTCGCATACTAGATATCCTGCATATAAGATATTTAAATTGTGATTCATAAAAGTAGCAAAATTACAGTTATAAAGTAGCAGTGAAAATAATTTTATGGTTGGGGGTCACCACAACATGAGGAACTGTATTAAAATGTTGCAGTATTAGGAAGCTTAAGAACCACTGTTCTGGTCAGAACAGAGATTTCCACAGAGAATATCCTGAGACTTTATCTTCTAGGCCTGGAGATGCAGGAAGCTGAGTAAACCCCTTTCTTCAAATGGTACTTAGGTAACTTTTACTCTATCTAGTTCCTTCCCCCAAAGAAATAATAAGCTCATCATCAATCTCCATTTTCCTACTGCTCTTGGCTCTATCGAGTCCCAAGGAGATGCAGAATATGAAATTATCCTATTTTAAGTTCACATGATGCTAGGCATGGTAACACATACCTGTAATCCCTTAATTTATGAGGCTGAAGGAAGACCTTAAATTCAAGGACTATAAGACCTTGTCTCAAAAAAATTATGTGAATAAGCATTTGGTCTATTTTGCTCCTACAGTACACTAGGCCCACAAAGGAGAAGGACAGTATCCTCATCAACATGTAGAAATCAAGTCCCTTAACTTACCTGTATTTTCTGTACCATGAAACCTGCTTACTACTTCTACAAAACCCTTTAATAGGACTGCCAAGATGGTTCAGTGGGTGCTTGCTACCAACCCTGATACCTGAGTTAGATGCCCGGGACCCACATAGTCAAAAAAGAAAACCAACTCCTGCAAGCTATCCACTAACCTACACACACACACACACACTGTAAAATCACACAGGTATGTATGCAAACATAGAAATAAATATAATAAAAATGTTTAATAGGACAATATCATTCCTTAGTTCATTGTTGCGGCAATAACCATTAAGAGTCTTATTGAAATCAAAACAGACTACACTCAATTTAGCTTATGTTTTCAGAAAGGGTCTCATATAGCCCAGGCTAGCCTTGAACCCCTGATCATTCTTGCCTCCACATCCTAAGTGCAGGTATTAGATAAATACCACCACTCCTGCTTTGCATGTACTCTTAGAGAATCCATCACTCTCATAGAAAGAGCTATATTTTTTTAATTATTGTATATTGTTTAATGATGATTTATATATTATTTATGCATCCCTAACAGAGTTAAGACTAGAATCTAACTCTTGTAACCCATGTTTTACCTATGTTATTTTACTAAATTAGCTCACAAAGTGAGTTGTACTCTTGAATGATACAAAGTCATTTCTATCTTTAGAATACCTATTTAGAGCTGGAGTGGATGAGGGTTGAACTCCTAGTGCTCTACCAGATGACATCTCTGGCTTCTAAGGGCTCCTGGACTGACATGCACATTCGCTACCCACACAGACACTCGTAGACAGACACACCCACACCCACATACAAATAATTTAAAATAATAAAAAGACATTTAACTTATGATTAATAACTATTTGTTATGCTTTTTAGAAGCCAGCATTGTATATACAATGTATGGATTATTAAAACATGGAGGAGCATGGAAAACAATGGTGCTGAGGGTGATTTAGTATGTGGCCTGGAGACCACATTTGTGGTATTTCGGTAAAGAATATGGTTACTTTCTACCCTTGTTCAAAAAGTCTGCCCAAGGCTAAATTGAAGCATTTTGGATTAATTGTGCTGTCAGAAGAGATTTCAAAACACTCTAGTGTTGATTGTCATGTGGTTATTAGTGGCCAGTCTTATACAGATCTATAATGAACAGGAGCAAGTTAAGCAAGGTAAAACACAAAATGTACAGCTTGAGGAGAAAAGGGGCACCAGGAAGTGTAAACAGATTAAAGACAGGCCTGATGCTAAGTAGAATAAACAGAGTGGTGACCTCAGAGCATGATCCCACCCACCTAAGCTTCCGAGCTTATGAAAGAAATTAAAGTGAAAAGGAATTAAATAAAAGCCTGGAGCCAGCTTGGGTGGTGCACACCTTTAATCCCAGCATTTGGGAGGCATCTCTCCACACCAATAGAAACCCTAAGAGAGCACATAAAGAACAAAAGCCAACAAACATGTATACCCACGCATACATACGTATGTTTGTGCAGAATTAAAAGGCTGAGGCCACTGGGAAGTAAACAGGGCATAAAAAGAGCCCTTGTGAATGTGATTACTGTCCTTATAAATGAGGCCACACACAGCTAGCTTCCTTGTCTCTTCCACTGGGTGAATAATATATAGCTGAAAGGCACCACCTAAGAGCCAGAGAATTGGCCTAGATCTGATACTCTATCTGCTGGTACCCTGGTATGTGGAAAATAAATCCCTACTGTCTCGTCTGGCTCAGCAGGCACCTGTAGTCACATGCACATACCTCTACACACATACATACACATGCAGAGACACACATACATGCACACACACATGCATGCACAGTTAATATAACAGAAACAAATCTTTTTGAAAAAATTACATTTGCAACTAGACATAGAAACATTTGAGATGAAATGTTGCTCTCAAATGCAAAGACAATTAATTAGGAAGGGATTGGCAGAATTATAGCTCAGAAGCTAAACTGTAGGTAAGCTGGTGTGCCTGAGAAAAACCAAAAATCTAAGAAGTGAGACAACCAGAAGGGGCCTTCCAGGAGTCAGGAAAAGTCTCAAACACTGACCTTAGCAATCATCTCTTCAAAAGAACTCAGTTTTGAGTATGTACAACAATTTATGGCCGGGGTGTGGTGAAAACAATAGTATGATCCACCAGCAACTATTGTGGGTAACTGGGCAAGAGAGAAAGAGATCCCTGCCCAAACCATTATTGTCCCAGGATGACTGGAGGCACACAAAAGACCATGTTTCCTGAGAAGCAAAGTAAGAAGGTTAACAGAGGAGTGGGCAATAATAAGGCAGAAACAGCACTAAAATAGCCTGCTAGTCTCTACACAAATAAGTGAATAATAGGCTCCAAGAGGGAGAAGGCCAGTACACAGAATTGGTGTAAGCATTATCTAAAATGTCTAGCTTCCAAAAAAAAAGCATGGCATATGATAAGAACCAGTAAAATATGACCTGGAAAAAATAGTCAAAAGGAAATGTCTATGGAAATAAAGAGACATTATAATATTTGAGAGAAAAAGCCTCCAAAACAGTAGTTATAAATATGCTCCAAGATTAAATTTAATTATACTTAATAAGTAAAGAAAGATGTCATGAAAATATATTGTAAGAGAATATCAATAAATCATCTTTTGCTTTGTTTGTTTGGTTGGTATTTGGTTTTTCAAGACAGTGTTTCTCTGTGTATCCCTGTTTGTCCTGGAACTTAATCTGTAGACCAGGCTGGTCTCAAACTCGGAGATTCACCCACCTCATCTCCCAAGTACTAGGATTAAGGGTGTGTGCCACCATGCCCAGCTAATAACCTATTTTTTAAAGGAAGAGAAATACTGGAGTTGAAAAGTGCAATAACTAAAGAATTTATTAAAGGAGCTAAACAGTAGTATGTTCAAACAGCAGAAGTTTTAGCAATTGTAAAGACAGATGAACAGGATTACACAACCTGAGTAACAAAAAACAAGAGTGATGCAAAACAGACAGAAATCCAGAAATATACCAGTAATTATATGTCACGCCAATATATTATAGCAGAAAGTGGGAGAAAAACCATTTGATGAAAGGATGACTGATAACTTCCAAAGTTCTTTAATGACCACAGCAATACACTCATTCAAGATGCTTAGAAAGTAGAAAAACACAAAAAGACCCTCAGACACCTATATTAAAAGTCAAAAATAAGGAGAAATTCTTCAAAGACTTCTTCCTAATAAAGGACCCCACACACTAAGAGCAGATTTCTTACCAGACACAACAAAAAAGAGGAAGCAGCAAACAATAAGTTATCATATGCAAATATTCTAAAAGAGGGAAAAAAGCTATCAAGATATTATTCAAACCCTGAAGTAAAATAAAGATATTCCCATAGGAGTAAAAATTGGGAGAACTGGTTAGTAAAGAACCATTCACAAAATAGCAACTGAGGGAAGTTCTCGGGACTGAGAAAAGGTGACCTCAATAATAATTCAGATTTATACACACAAAGACCAGAGCATCAGGAAAAGTAATTATATAATTATAAAACAAAGATAAATGCATAATTTTTCAGCTTCCACATTTAATTTGATGTAAAAGGCAACTCTATAAAATTACTGGCATATTTATGTAATATACTGTTAAAATTTTAGCATATAAACAATGTATTTGTACATGATATCACAAAGGAGATGAGTGAGAGTACTGCTCTACTGGGATTGGGTAATAACTCCAGATAGTAAGTCAAATACACAAGAACAAGGGACGAGAGATAGCTATTTCCTGGGACTGTGCCAGCCTCACAGGCCAGAGAAGCAGGTAAGCTAACTGCAGATCTTAACCAGCCCCACCCCAACTCGGTAGCAGACCACCTGCTGAAGCTCTTCTCATTCGCTGCCCCAATCCTGGGGGTTAAGCAGATCCCAGTAGAACACCCTGCTTTCTTCCCTCCAGTGGACCTCCTCGGCAGCCTCCAAATAGCCCATTCCCATTCCTAAGTGTCAGCTTACAATACCTAGAAAAACTTTTTACCCAGAACACCCAGTGGCCTCACCTATCAGGATCTCAGAAGAATTTTCTACCAGGCAGCACACAGCCACTAAGAACCAGAGAGGCCAACAGAAACCAATGAAAATATGCACCCAAAAAGATCAGATATCAGCACCTAGAATCAAAATCTCCCCAAACCCAGATACAAAATAAGTAACAGAGAAGATAACATGTCTTCACTAGAGCCCAGAAACCCTACCAAAGTAGACCCTGAGTATTACAACACAGCATATGTTCATGACAATGACCTTAAAATTGCCTTTATGAATATGCCGGAGATCCTTAAAGAGAAAATGAAAAAAATCCCTTAGAGAAATCTATGAAAACACAAACATTGGGGGGAATGAATAGAACAGTGCACATCCTGAAAATAGAACTAGAATCAATAAAGGAAACCCAAACTGAAAGAAATCTAGAAATGAAATATTTAAAAACTTGAACAGAAACCTCAGAGACAAGCCTCATCAACAGAATACAAGATACAAAAGAGAGAATCTCAAGCACTGAAGATATGACAGAAGAAATGGATATATCAGTCAAGGAAAATGTTAAATTTAAAAAATTCCTGACACAAGACAGCTAGGAAATCTAGGACACTATGAAAAGATAAAAGCTAAGAATAATAGGAATAGAGGAAGGAGAGAAATCCAGGTACAGAAAATATTTTCAACATCATAGAAGAATAAAATCCTTCTACTTTGTTTTTAAGACCAGTAGCACTTGGTTTTACTTTAGGTCTCTGGGCTACCTACTGGTTCTTAGTTCTTGGTAAATCCAAGCAGTATTGGATATGGGTTCCATCTTGCTGAGTAGGCCTTAGGTCAAATCAAACTTTGGTTGGTTACTCCCACAGCTTTGTGACACCATTGCCCTAGCATAGTATTTTGCTGGTAAGATAGCATTGTAGATCAAAGATTTTGTAGTTGGGTTAGTGTGTATGTTTTCCTTTTGGCAGCATGCAGAGTGCCTTCCCATATAAGAAACTAGAACATAAGGGTAAAGGTTCTATGTAGGTACCAGCTCTACCTCTCCATATTCAATGAGTTGTAAAGGTGTTGTCTTCACTAGTGGGGCCAAGTTTGTAGAGAGCAGTCTTGGCAAGAGCATGGGTTGTTTGGGGTTTTCCTGGGATCCCTTTGGCCAACAACTCAATTGGATGTATCCCAGTACCAGTACTGGAAGCTTCTTTAGTGACAAGAGATGGCCAATTGGGACTCTGTCTCCCCCATTACTTAGAGATTTCATTAGTTAGTATCACCTTCATATTTTTTGGGAAGTTTCCACTGCACTAGATTTCCATACCACCCCTCAAATGCCCTTCAATTCTAGCTGTCTATTTTTCTCATCCCCACTTCCCTCACCCTCCACACCTGATCCTCCTGTTCCTATCCCCCACCTCCCTGCCTGCCCACAGTCCACCCATAAAATCTACTTTATTTCTCCCTACCAGGGAGATCCATATGCCCCCCAGTCCCTTTCCTCTATACTTCATGATGTTCTACTATACTCATAGATCAGTGCCTTATTCGGTCATCATCAGAAAAGCTTCCTCCAGCAGCAGATGGGAACAAATAGACACCTACAGAGAGAGAAAGGGATATACAGCTCTAAATGGGATGTCTCCAATCAATCCCTCCACTCAGAGCTCAGGAAACCCAACAGAAGAAAAGACAGAAAGAGTATAAGAGCCAGAGGAAGTCCCTCTACATTGACTGAACCAAGCTCATACGAAGTCACAGATACTGAAGTAGCAAGCACTGGCTTAAATGTTTCTGTACCAGGTCCTCGGTGTATATATTACAGCTTTCAGTATTTTTATGGGACTCCTGAGTGTGAGAATAAGTGGGTCTCTGATACTTGTACCTTCTCTTGGACTCATTTCCTTCTTCTGGTTTGCCTTGTCCAGCTTCTATGTGATAGCTTTTGTTATCATATTTTATTTTCTTACATTTTCCTATCTCTCAGAAGTCTAGTTCTTTTCTAATAAGAGACAGAAAGGGAGTGGATTCAGATCAGAGGGGAGATGGGGAAGCACTGTGAGGAGTATAGGGAGGAGAAACTAATCAGAATATATAGTATGAGAAAAGAATCTATTTTCAATAAAAGGGAAAATAATTAAAAAAAACGAAAATTTCCCTAGCCTAAAGAAAGAAGGGGATGCCTATCAATAAATAAAGACCATAGAGAACACCAAATAGACTGAACCAGAACAGAAAGTCCCCTCAACACACAATAATTAAAACACTAATTGCAGAGAACAAAGAAAGAGTATTAAAAGCTACAAAGGGAAAAGACCAAGCAGCATGTAAAGGCAGAGCTACTAGAATAATACCTGACTTAAAAATGGAGACTCTAAAAGCAAGATGGATTTGGACAGATGTTCCACAGACTCTAAAAGACATCAGATGCCAGCCCAGGCTACTAAACCCAGCAAAATGTTCAATCAAAATAGATACAGAAAATAAAGACATTCCATGACAAAATCAAATGTAAGTAATATCTATCTACAAATCCAGCCCTACAAAAGGTCCCAGAAGGAAAACTTCAACCCAAAGAGGTTAACCACACACCCCCAAAAATAACCCACAAGGAATAATTCCAAATCATCAAATCAAAGAAAGGGAAACAGACACACACTCCACCACTACCACAACAGCAAAATAACAGGAATCAACAAACACCACTCATCTGTATCTCTCAACATCAGTGGACTCAATTCCCTAATAAAAAGACACAGACTAACAGAATGGATGGGAAAACCAAGATCCATCCTTCTACTACATCCAAGAAACACACCTCAACATCAAGAATAGACATCCCTTCAGGGTAAAAGAATGGAAGAAGATATTCACAAGCAAATGGACACAAAAAGCAAGCTATTTTAATAGCTAGTGTTGGCATAGCTGTTTTAATCTGATAAAATAGACTTCAAACAAAAACTAATCTGAAGAAAATCTTACTCAGAGGCAAATAACATCCAAAAGACATTGAAATTTTTAACATCTATGCCCCAAACACAAGGACACCAACATTTGTAAAGGAAACATTACTAAAGCTTAAATTACACAACAACCCTCACACATTGCTACTGGGAGACTCCAATAACCAACCCACTCTTGCCAATGGACAGGTCATCCAGACAAAAACTACACAGAGAAATGCTGGAGCTAACTGAACTTACAAAATAAGTGGACCTAACAGATATCTATAGAACATTTTATACAAACACAAAAATTTATCTTCTCAGCACCACACAGAACTTTCTTCAAAAATAATCACATGCTCAGACCCAAAACACATCTCAACAAATACATAAAAATTGAAAAAACCTCCTACATGCTATCTGGCCACCATGGATTAAAGCTGGGCATCAACAACAACAGAAACAACAGAAAGTTTAAAAACTCTTGGTAACTGAGCAACTCACTATTGAATAAAAAAATAGGTCAAGACAGCAATTAAGAAAGAAAATTGAAGACTTTCTAGAATTCAGTGAAAATAAAAACACAACTTACCTGAACTTATGAGACACAATGAAGGCAGTTCTAAGAGGCAAATTCATAGCACTAATTGCCTACATGAAAAACTTGGAGAGATATCATACTAGTAACTTAATGGCACAACTGAAAGACTTATAACAAAAAGAAGAAATTATAACAAAAGGAATAGATGGCAAGAAATAGTTGAACTATGGGGCTAGGGAGATACATAGTGGTTAAGAGGACTGGCTGCTCTTCCAGAGAACCTGGGTTCAATTCCCAGCACCCACATGGCAGCTCAGAACTCCAGTTATAGGGGATCTGCCATCCTCACACTGACGTGCACACAAACATCGATGCACATAAAAATAAATTAATAAATCATTTTAAAAAGAAAAAAATAAAGAAACTCAGGACTGAAATAAAAATAGAAACATAACCAAAAAACAATATACAAGGAATCGATGAAATGAACAGCTGGTTCTTTGAGAGAATCAGTAATATTAACAAACCCTTATCCAAATTAAGTAAAAGGCAGAGAGAGAATATCCAAAGTAACAAAACTAGAAAAGAAAAGGGGGCATGACAACAGACACCCAAGAAATCCAAAGGATCATACTTTAAAAACCTCTACTCTACAAAATGAAAAATCTAAAAGAAATGAGTGATTTTCTTGATAGGTACCACTTACAAAAGTAAAATCAAGACCAGATAAGCAATTTTAAAAGGCCTATCATCCCTAGGAAATAATAGAAGCAATAATTGAAAATCTACCAACCAAAAATAAAGTTCAGCATCAAAGGGTTTTAGCACAGAATTCTACCAGACTTTTGAAGAAGAGTTCATGTCAATTAACTCAAACTATTCCACAAGATAGAAACAAAAGGAACACTGCCCAATTCACTTTATAAGGCTGCAGTTAGCCTAATACTCAAAATACATAAAGACTAAATAAAGGAAGAAAATTACAGACCAATTTCCCTTATGAACATACATGCAAAAATTCTCAATAAAATATTTACACACCAAATTCAAGAACATATCAAAAAGAAAAACCACTATGAACAAGTGGACTTCATCTCAGAGATGCAGGAATAAGCATAATCAAATAATATAAGCAAATCAATAAATGTAATTTATCACATAAATAACCTGAAAGACAAAAAAACACATGATCATATCATATACAGAAAAGGCCTTTGACAATTCCAACATGCCTTCATGATAAAAATTCTCACACACTTACTGATACAAGGGACATACCTCAACAAAATTAAAGCAGTTTATAGCATGCCATAGCCAACACCAACTTCAACAGAGAGAAACTCAAAGCAATTGCACTGAAATCAAGTAGACAAAGTTGTAGACTCTTTCCACATCTGCTGAATATATGATAAGTAAGGTTATATAACAAAAGGTATAGATATATCTTGGTCCTCCCTTTTTCTCTCTTCTCTCAAGGACATAAAATTAGGGGCTGAATGGAGCTGTGCTACAGTTTGTAAGAGTATTTGCTTATCATGTGCAAAACCCTGATCTGGATACCCAGAACTGAATAACCTAGATGTGGTGACACATACTGGAGGAAGGATCAGAAGGAAGGTCATCCTTGAATTACCCAGTGAGTTGGAGGACAGCCTGGGCTACAGAAAACCCACTTTCACAAAAACCTAAAACATAAAAACTACATAAATTAATAATTATGATAAAATATCATTATGAATACAACACTTAAAAATATATAAAATAAAACAGAGAGGTTGAAGGAACCCAAAGTATACATGGGTAATATCTCTGTATCTTACTAAAATAAACATAAAATTCATTAGAAAAAAACATGTAGGTAAATCTTCATGATCTAAGATTAGGTAACAGATTCCTAGACACAACACCAAAAGTATAATCAAGAAAAACAATTTTTAATTTTCCATCACAGAATCAAAAGATTTGGGGGGTTATGCTGGGAATGAACCCCAGAGCCTTGCATATACCAACATGTGAAAATTTAACTTTCATACTTGATAGAACACTACCCATAAGCTAAAAAGAACTACACAATAAGAAAAAATATTTGTAAACATCTGTATAAGGGACTTGTATCTAGAATATATATTTTAAAACTTACAAATAAATAATAAAAAATAAAAACATCAGCAGGAGGTACAGCTCAATTGTGGTGGTTTGAATGAAAATGGCCCATATGGAGTGGCACTATTAGAAGGTATGGCCTTGTTGGAGTATGTGTGGGCTTAGCATAAGTGTGTCACTGGGGAGCAGCTTTGAGGTTTCAGAAGCTTAAGCCAGGTCTAGTTCTGCTTTCTCATTCTGCTGCCTGTGGATCTGGATGTAGAACTCTCAGCTACTTCTCCAGCACCATGTCTGTCTATGTGCCACCATGCTTCTCACCATGATCATAACAGACTAAACCTCTGAACTGTAAGCGAGCCCCAATTAAATGTTTCCCTTTGTAAGAGTTGCTGTGGTCATGGTGTCTCTTCACAGCAA
>LOJH01053300.1:723-12208 GCA_001685095.1 Ellobius talpinus
AGAACTCTCTTATTTAAACAAAAGGGAGAGGTGCTGTAGGAAATCCTACAGCCATAGCCTTTAAGTAAAGCGCCCATTGGGGAATGGCCTCTTATACTATTTATGCTGATATAAAGCATGCATCCAGTCTCTTTTCTGCCTGCAAGATTCAGTTTCTGTTTTCCATTCCAGCAGGGGATTCTGATTTGTGAGTTTACCCCTAAATAAATAACCGTTTATTATTCTGAGTTGGTATGGGATTTCTTTTAAGCGTCCTTTTTCAGAACCCATTAGTCTTCACATAATGTCTGGCTATGCATCTTTGTACCTGCTTTCCATATGCTGCAGGAAGAAACCTCTCTGATGACAAGTGGACAAAGCACAAACCTATGAGTATAGCAGAATTAGCAGAATATCATTAAGAATAATTTCCTTTTTTCTTTTTCTTTCTTTTAGTTTTTCTGTCAGTCATGTTTGGTTCTACCCTAGGTCTCTGGGGTATCCAGTCTTTGATTCCTGGTCAACCAGGCAGTGTAGGGCATGGACTGCTGCTATACCACACTTTGGTGTATATTTCAAGGATGCTCCATCCTACCACAAGAACACTTACGTTAAATGAGGTTTTATTCATAATAGTCAGAAACTGGAAACAACCTAAATGTCCCTCAACTGAATAATGGATAAAGAAAATGAGGTACATTTAAAATTCTATACACTGGAGTATTACTCAGCTCTTAAAATAATGATTTCAAGAAATTTGTAGGCAAATGCATGCAACTAGAAAACATTATCCTGTGTGTAGTAACCCAGACTCAGAAAGAAAAATATTCTATGTTTTCACTTATAAGTGAATATTAGTTGTTAAATAAATGATACTCAAGCTACAGTCCACGGACTCGGAGAGGTTAGATAAAGAGGTGGTCTTGAGGATGGATGCATGCATGGATCCCACTGCGAAGGGGAAGTAGAATAAATTTTGCAGGTTGATTGGGGTAGGTGGGGCCTGGAATGGGAAGTAATTTTTAGTAAATAAGAAGGGTATGGGTGTTTACTAAAGGTGACATGAGATACCAATAAAATGACCAAGGTATGCAAGCTAGCATACTTAGCACCTTAGATGCTTTTGCTTTCTTAGGATCAGACTATCATCAATCAATTAACATTAAAAAAATAACAATGTACTGTTTCTAACATAGTTATTATGCTACAAAGTTGATACCATATGTATAATCATTAATAATAATTAAAACTGAAATTGACTATAACTATCCTGATAGGTAGCATACATGTTTGTAATGTCAACACTTAACAGAAGAGTCAAGAGTTGGAGTCCAATTTATTTAGTTGCTCTAAATAAGTGATGTTTGAGGGATAAGAATCTTGGTGCTGATTGCACATACAGTAATTCGATCTTACCAAATATATACTTATTTTAATGGTGCACTACAATTAAACAGACTAGTGCCATTAGAACAAATTGGCCATAGTACATGAAAATTCTTTCATAATACTTTTTTTTTAACTTGACAGACTCTAGAATTACCAGGTGTCCATGTGATATGGCCATAGGAGGTTATCATGATTGCATTAATAGAGGCGAGAAAACTTGTGTATTCTCACAGTAAACATGAGATTATTCTCTGGCTGGAATAATGAACTGAGGAAATGAAAGGAGCTGAACAACAAGCTCTGTCCCTGAGTACAGTTGTGATGTGACCACCTGCTTCCAGTTCCTACCACTATGGCTTCCTTGTTATGAAGTACCATATGCTTGAATTGTAAAACCAGAATAAATTCATTTTTCCTTAATGTTGTCACAGAATACCATCACAGAAAAAGGAAAATACATGGTGAATCTACACATATCTCAAAATTAAGAGGCTTAGCTTCCAAAAACAAATGGCAGTCAGAAAACAAGATGCTTTAAAAGACAAGTCGTCTGTGTAGATGCTATGGTTGTTAACTTGGTGTCGTTGTGGGACTAGCAGGTGTTTCTCTGGTTCTTTTGTCTGCTGATATTCTTTTCTTGCCATTGGGTTGTCTTGTCCAGCCTCAATATGAGGTCTTTTGCCTGGTCTTACTGTGTCTTTGTCCTGTTAGGCTGGCATCTCTTGGAGGCATGTTCTTTTCTAAAGAAGAACCGGAGGGGGAGTGGATCTAGGGAAGAACAGATGTGGTGAGGGGGTTGGGAGGAGTGATAAGAGGGGAAACTGAGGTTTGGATGTATTGAATGAGAGAAGAATCTATTTTCAATACATAAGTAAATAAAGGAAGACTTCAATATTAGAAATATAGTGAATTTAACCAAAGACACATTGTTAAGATAATGTACAAATTTAAGTCAAGAAATAATCTTGGAGACTGGGGTAATTATTTCATAATAATAAAATATGAACATTAAGAGTTATGACAATTAAAAAGCATTCTTAATAATAGGTCTTCAGAATACCCACAATAAATTGATTTTAAAAGTTAAAGAGAAATATGCAATCATAATTATTTTATCCACTACTTACAATTAAAACTTAAGCAAAAAATTAATAAAGTCATGAGTATTTGAACAGCTTTATTAGTAAACTTAAGCCAATGAACACAACACAAACTATGGCATAACACAAATTTTTGCATTAAGTTTATTAGAATGTTTACCGCTATGAATAACAAAATAGATCACCAAACAAGTTCCAAAATAAACTTCAAAGAAGAATTGAAGTAATTCAATATTTTTCTGATTGCAATTAAAGCATATTAGCAATTATTTTAAAAAGTACTTAAATTTAAATTCTTGATGATCAAATAGAATGCTTTTTAATAAGTTCACAAATCAAAGAAAAATGTACAAGGACATTTAAATGATAATCAATAAACTGTATTAAAATTTGTAGGAAACAGCTGATTAGTGACTAGAAAGGAACATAAAATTATAAATATATGCATATTTATATATGTGCACTACAAAAAGTTTTAAATTAAAGCAAAATATGCAAAGCCAGGATAACTAAAAATTGCATTTAACAATTAGTAAAATTAGGAAACTTCTGGTAAGACTTATGAATAAAAATGAGAGAAATGAAAATTTGACCAATATCAATAATCTAAAGAGGACATGAGTCTAGGTTTAATGTATGCCAAAATGAAAATAAAAGTACTATAAAGGGATTTTTAAACAAATATATGTCAATAGACTTGAAGATTCAGATTAAATGGATGTCATTTGATAAATATTTTATTAATTGATTATTACAATAAGTGAGAATCCTAAATAGATGGGATTGATACAACTGTGTATGCAATATTTCCCACAAATTCCAGTGGAAATTGACTCCAATTTTTTTTTGTTGTTGTTTTTGTTGTTCTTTGATTTTTCCCAAGAGTAAAGAAGAGTAAATGCTGGTTTTACAAGCACTCCTTCAGAACATAAAGAATGTGTGACTCTTTACAAAATTCTTTTTATGAAGCTGACATAACTTTGAGTTTAAGATGTGGCAAAGACAACATACCAAGAAAATTAAAGAGGTTGGGCCTGGTATTTGCTACCACAGATTTAATCTAGGCACTTAAGAGGCCAAGGCAGGTGGACCTCTATAAGCTCAAGGTTCGCCTGGTCTATGTAGTGAGTTCCAGGCCAGTCAAGGCTGCATAGTGAGGCACTGTCTCAAAAAATGAACAAACAAGGAAACAAACCAAAAACATTAGAGTCAGGGCATCTCATGGCTGTGCTTGCATAAGCCTCAAAGAAAATGTCAGCCAATCAGATGCTCTAATTTCGAACAGTTTCCTCCAGGAATGCAACCGTAGCTTAATATTTAATAATCAATATTTACAAGACAATGGGCCGCATGAAAAGGCACACAAAAAGCATAAAATAAAACTCACAACCTCTTCATATGTTTTCCCAAAGTCAGCAAGTTAAGAAGAAAAGAAAAGTAGTGACTATGATTTATTCATTTTCAAAAGAATTCCCAGAACCACCATATTCATACTTCATAGAGAAATAATGAAACATTTTTCTCCCATGTGGGGGGTGGTCTGCCACCACATAAACTGATCTTTGTCACAATTTCTATAAAACATACTTTATTTTCCTAAGTAAGCTTTAAGCAATTTATCAACCAACAAAAGACAGAGAAATCTGAAAGAAATGGAAGTTTAGTTTACAGAGGCCAGGATTAGGTATATAGAAATTCTTTTAAAATGAAAACTTTGTACTTAATATGTATATTTATTTCTTAAAGTGACTAGATTCAAAACCAAAGTAAAAATAATTTTGATTTCATACACTAGAAAAGTCATCGAAAAGATAAAGTGACCACAATAACAATGTTATCTAACATAATAAATCCTTAGGATTCACTGAATGAGTGAAAACTCATAAATACAGCTGAGAGAACGTGGAGATTAAATAAATGCAGAAACAGCACATCCGTCAATAGCAGGGAGAAATAATTTCAGATGTTATTTTCTCCCTCATTGATCTATAGGCACTGTGCAATTCTGTCTTAAAGTCCAGGTGGTTTTAGAAACTGACAAGATTATGTCAAACACACCAGAAAAACTAACTAGGGACTTCACACTAGGTTTCCTGATTTATCGTAACACTGCCATAATTAGAACCTACTTGGCACTGGAGCTGGAGCTCAGTTGTCCCGGGCTTGCTTAGTATATGTGAGATCCTGGGTTCAGTCCCTAGAGCTGCAAGAACCATGTACAATAACAGCGCGACATCATCAAAACATTTGACAAATGGTCCAACCGTAAAGAAGCTTCAGAAACAAAACACAAATTGTCAGTGATTTATAATAAACATTTCCGGGCATGTAGAGAAAGAAAGAGAGTCTTCTCAATGAAAAGTTCTGGCATAGGTGGTGTCCACAGATACAATTTCACCCTCAGTTTCATATATACATAAGGTAATTCCAAATTCATTGCAGACACCACGATAAGCAAAGACAAGGCTTCTTAAAAGAAAATACATTTATGAATGTAGTCACAAAAAATTCTTGAAACTGAAAATAGAAATTATGTATCCATAGAGAAAAGTTTTGAAGTCATTGACAAATTCTAGTATATAATTATATAATATTAAGAGCTTCATATTTAAGATATACAGAGTAGTGCTTGGATATACATAAATGTTTATTACAGTCAAGCAAATAATTTTTTTACTTTTAAGTGTGTTTGTGTTTGCAAAGTACGTAAAAGAATCTATTCAGATTCTTTTATCAAGACTCAGAAGTCTTGATAATATAATTATTATTGATAAGGATAATGAAGCATTTGGTATCTCTGAACTTATTTCTCTTACACAACTATAAGTTTATTCCTTTAAGGTTCATTTTCCAATTAATACATTTGTTACCACTAGATGTGTATATAAGTTGTTAATTCCATTTCAATAAAATTTTAGTTTATTATTATAGAAACTCCAGTCAGGACTGTATTTGGTGAGGTTGACCGTAATGGGTGAATACTGTCAGGAAGGTATGTTTTGGGTGCTGGAGATTTGTGTTTGTGTGTGAAACACAATGAATAAGCAAATCTATCAGAATTTGAATATTTTAATAGACAAAATTAAATTCAAATGCAACTTTTCAATATTTTAAAATATATGAACTAGTGTCTTCTATGTGATTGATCAGGGTTCTCTAGAAAGGCGTCATGTGATAGCAACAGACTGGAGGAGGTGAGTATTTTTGGTTAATGACAGGTTGCATTAAATTGCTTTATTCGTTGATTCAGCTATTCTTGCAGGTATAAATTTAGCTTTGCATGACAACCCTGGTGGGTGTCTTTAATTCATTCTAATGCTGAATGTCTGACCATATAAAGAAACACGATCAAAGATGTAAGAGCATTATGTGTCATTCACTCAATCAACAAACACTTACTGAATGTCTTCCCATGCCTGGCCTGGGTTATGATCAGGGTTAAGAAACATCTATATGGTAGAGCCCCTAAACTACAAGATTTCATATTCTAATGAAAAGATGGACAAGTAAAGGCAGGTACGATTAGAATACTAGAAGGGCAATATCTAAGGTTCAGACAGCAAAGTGGATGTAGAAAATAGATAAGGCTTATCTACTTAGCACTTATGATGAAACCTGTTAAATTATATGAAAAAACTAAAATGCCCCTCAGATCATGCCAGGATGTAGGATCTGATGTCATAAGACATGGCAGGTAGTGAACGAGAATTAAGTTTCAGGTAATAGAGGTGAACAGGCATCAGGAGTCTGGGATCTAAGGGTGGAAGTCATGCAGAAGGGATCAAGGAAGTGACAAGTGATGTCAGTTTAAGTAGCAGAATGAAAACTTAGAAATATCAGAGAGGAGGTTTATGAAACATGGAAATGGGTGAAGTTTTTGAGTTAAGGTTTCTACAAAGTCTAACATTTAGGCAGCAAGGAAACAGACCCAACGGAATCCTTCCTTTTCAGACTGGCATGTTGTTGAAGGTATCTGGACAGGAGAGCTTGAGTGCATACACTCTGTCCAGGTCAAATAGAGACACAGCAGAGCTCTGAGTATCTTCCCTGCTGTGCTGCTCATTCCTCCAGTTGCTTCTTTGCAGATCCACCCTGTGCCCTGAATAAACAGTTCCTCAAACCATGACCTTTAATGGATGTTGCGCATTTGACAGAGTAGATTTTGTGCCCCAGAAACCTACTGAACTTGGTGTCAGAACTGAGCCCATTTGTCTTTGGATCAATTCTCTGTAAAACAGACCTCCATCTTCTTTTTGAGATGGAACCACTGGTTAATCTATCTCTGGACCTGAATGAATTCACAATACCTGCCCATCCTTTTGAATCATCCTCTAGTTCAGTGGTTCTCACCCTTCTTAAGCTGCTTCTGTTTAATACAGTTCCTCATGTTGTGGTGACCCACAACCATAAAATTATTTTCATTGCTATATCATCACTGCAATTTTGCTACTGTCATGAATAGTAATGTTAATATTTTTGGAGACAGAGATATTTGGAAGGGGCTGTGATCCATAGGTTGAGAACCATTGCTCCAGTCAGTATTCCCAGAGAAACTAAAAGGAACATACTTACAACTTTTGAGATCTCCATATATTTATTATTATTTGTAGCTTTAAGGAAGATGGACTAACAGAAAGGTACAATGTTGGTTCTGAAACATAAGACATAAGCCTTTATTATGCATTGGATTTATAAGCTAGTGGATGACAGAAAAGAGAGACCTTAATTGTGAAGGTTTCAGATCATTTAAAGATTAAACACAAGTCATATTAGTGCATTATAAGTCTTTTGGTAAAGATATAGTTTTCAACCTAATCATATCACCTTTAAACAAACCCACTTTGTCATATATTCATTTTATTTATTTAGATTAAGTCTGAATATTTAAATAGGTTAATGTATGCTTACACGAGTTCACAAGATGACAGTGATATTATTTGATGCTTCTCTTTTCCTAAATAGTTATACAACTTGGTCTTTGAAGTTTGAAATGCTAGTGTGAGCTATGCCTGATAGCCAAATAAATGTGTGTGATTTTAATTCATTGTGTACCAACTGGATGCAACAAGATATGACCGAGTGGGGAATAAGATACAAGATTCTCTGTTAAGTTGGTCTCTAACTCCATGACCTTGGATTAATGTATATTTATTCTTTAAGATGCAGGCAAAACCTGCCCCCTACCTATCTTCTGGAGCTGCTGCAAGCTTTATTGAACTAGAAGAAAAAGTGGTTTATAGGTCTAGAGAGACTGAAGTCACATAAATGCAAAGCAGTAGGATTTATTCCTTGAGTTATGCAAAGGTAAACCGGCTTTCATATCATCCCTATGTGTCAGGTAGGTAACCTTAGCCCACATTTTCCAAATATGAGGGCTTAAGTACTTCTGCTTAAGCAACCTAGATTGGGTGTCTGAGAAGACACAATGACTGGATTCAGACCATGCCCAGTATTTATCTGATACCTGAAAGTACTTTAAAGGGCAGCTTAAACTTTTCCCACCATTCTTTTGGCAGAGTATGGAAACAGCCTGCATATTGTTCTACCTGGTTTTCCTCTGCGTTTCTTCATAGCATTCATTTGAAATGCAAAAAGCCTTTGCTCAGCAGTATCCCAGGAGAGCCAAGGACTTGGGAGCTATTAAGAGACATTGTTCTAGTGATGAAGCATATAATGTGATTTAATGTAAGCTGAAGTCAAGGTACCCATCAGACAGGAGCAATGGAAGACAGACAAAAGAATGTAAGAGTTAACCTGACAGCCGGGAATGGTGGCACCTGCTTTTAATCCCATACATGGTAGGCTGAAGGAGGAGGATCACAAGGCTGAGGCTAGCCTGGTCTGCGTAGTGAGACCTTGCTTTGAAAAAAACAAAACAAAGAAGAGTTAGCTAACTGTAGCTCTTGCAGTACAATTATGGCAGTGATGAATATTCCAGCTGCTTAGAATCATCTCCTTATGCATACCGAATAAAGGCAAGCGGGTATGGTCTACTCATACACTTGCCTCCTCTCCCTCCACACAATCGTCCCTTACTCACCTATTACAGTATTGCTTCTTCAATGATACTGAAATTGACTATGCTTTTACTTGGTGCCCAATCCATAGAAAGTCACCAACAAAAGTTGTCTGCAAGCTGAATTTAGAGTAGAGAGAATTCCAGCAGGAATGGATATGCAGAAGCCTTGCCTTGGACACTAATGGCAGTGTGACCCTGGGTGGCAATTGTTTGACCTCATATGCAAAATGGAGAAAATGGTAATATTTAGCTGAGAGAAAGTTCACAGAGGAACCATATAAGTTGGTACATTTTAAGGCTGGAGCACAGGGTCTCACACAGAGGATGCATCTTATTTACAGTGTTCCCTGCTAGGTGAGACATGGGTAGTGTTTCTACAGTTAGGCAGTTGTTCTTTATTGAGCTCTTAATGAACCAGACACTGAGGGGGACATTGGGAAAAGTGCAGATTAATAAGACTGCTATCATCCTTTACCTCACATAACTTTTGGAGGGGGGTTGCTCACCAAGAAATCAAACACAGGATTAAATAACACTGGAAAGTTACTATTAAAGAGACTGATACAGGACAGGGTCCATGGAATTACTCCTAATGAAACATTTGATGTTGATCTAGACAACAATAGGATATTTTTCATGTGCAAAATTAAAAGCCCTCTTATAGGAATCATCAATGTATAATCTCTTCAGGCCTATGACATTAGTTTCCTAATAACATTTTCTCAGTACAATTATAACAATAACTATTGTGGTCCATGAGATGGCTCAGCATACAGGCAATCACTGGAGTTGGTAAACTGAGGACATGAGTTTCATCCCCAAAACTGACATGGTGGAAGGAAAGAACCCATTAGGCACATTGGTCCTCTGAACTCTATGCCCACACCCATATACAGACAAAAAATGCTAAAATAAATGTAAAATCATAACGACTTATACCATATTGATTAACTGAACATAGTATGAGGCAGGCTTCCCCATGATTCACCTGTTGCTGAAAACTTTTAACCATGGGAATGCATGGTTTAGAGAATTCTGGTACTGTCTCCTACTACTTGTTAATAAAAGTCATTTGGGAAATAAAAGGAATACACACATGCATAAATACAATATTTCCTGGGGTGAGTTCTATCCACGTTTGTGTAATTTTATTTTTAACAATGGATAATGGAAGTTGGGCCTTAAATTTTTTTAAACCCCACACATGGTTTCTGTAAGACCATCCTAACATGTTTGTGGAAAAGATGCAAGGTGTATGTTTTAGGAAGAAAATTTCACTCATTTGTACCATTTTTAATTCTTTCAGGAAGAGATCTATTTTAAAACTAAATTTTTAGTGAAGCAATATCTAAGACCAGGAAACTACTTAATTTTTGCTTCCCCATTTTGCTTTTTTCTAGTCCTCTTTCTTTGGATGGGAATTTATTGGGTTCTTATTCTTCACTCTTTCCTGGAGGAACTCCTGCTCATTTATCTAGACTGGAAAGGAGGCTCACAGAGTATGGAAAGAAAGCAGTCAGCAAATGATAACCCTGCCTTGCACTAAAATCTTTTCAGAGAGGAGGAACAAGAACATCTGGGGCTTTGGCAGAGTGGCCTGGAAGCTTGGAAAGGAGAGAGGATTCCTGACTCCAGCATTAAGTAGAGGCTACAACCTGCCCAAATGTGTTTCTCTTTCCGCAGGGTCTGTATTTGTATAATGATGTTCAAAGAATCCTTGTCTTTTAATAGCTAGAGGACATGCTTAGGTCCTCCGTGTTGATTTCTGATATGAGCAGTCCCTAAGAACGCACTTCCTTCCTGCTTTGGTTTTCAGAGAAATTTAGATCTGATATTTTATTTTATTTTTTATTTTTTGACACAAGATCCCACTCTGCAGCCTAGACACTTCTGTAGCTTTGCTGTGTCCTATCCTAGCCTTGAATCAGCAGAGATCATCCTGGCTCAGTCTCCCAGGTGCTGGGACCTACATACAGGCCCGAGCTGTAGGAGCCATCGGTATGTGACATCTCCCTGGAATGGAGTTTTATCATAAAAGTTGTCCTCTGGAACATCATTAGGAAGGTTCCTCAACCAAATATTATCACTGAGTATCACTGGCAAGTGGGGTTCATGACAAACGTAGATTCTATAGAGTAATATAACAAGTCTAAGTGTCAGAGAACAAAAATCAAATCAAAACTGGAATTAGCACTATTTTATAACATGTTTATCTAATCCATATATATTCCCTCAATAATTTCATAACCCTCGTGTGCATAAGAGAATGTTATCTGAAACATGAAAACTGTAAAGAGTTTCAAAGTTATTTCAAACCTGAGAGATAACTATCAATTTGAAAAGGGCTTGGCTTTTGAGAAACTCTTTGGAATTTTCAAAGCCCTCTCACCTACTATAAATCCTTTTCTGAACTTCTGAACAGTATCAGGGGATTTGGGGTAGGCTGATACTGTAATCACAGAATTACAGAATTTAGGAACAGAAAGGATTTTAAAGATCACCTAATGAACCATTTAATTTAACATGTAGGAAGCTGAACTGCCTGAGGTCCCACAGCAAACGCCACCAGGCACTGACTTGCTCAACGGGGAGCCGAATGCGGGTGTTAGCAACCCTAGGTTAGGCACTGGTGACACCAGATGCATACAAATCCTTTCCTACGTTTGTGGAACACGCAGATCTATAGCAAACTCACAACTCGCACTCACTAAGTCAATCATCTGCAGTTCCTATCGTTCAGAGCACTGTTGCTAAGCCCCGAAAATAAAATCCCAAACAGGTCACTTCTTCCAAGTTTAGTCTCCCTCTTCCAAGATGTATGAAGCTACAAAATACTTGGGGAACCTTAACTTTAAAAACGTGTTTTTAAGTGCATTTGTTATCAATGACTGAGAGTGCTTAAGGAGGCCAGGGAAGGAATCTAGGAGGAATCACAGAGGGGGGACAAATCTTCCCAACTATATACACACACGCCTAGACTAAGGAAAAGAGAGAGAGA
>LOJH01053301.1:0-12208 GCA_001685095.1 Ellobius talpinus
TATCCCTGCTCTCTCCAAGACCTTTATCATGAAGGGATGTTGTATTTTCTTGAAAGCTTTTTCAGCATCTATTGAGATGGTTGTATAGTTTTTATTTTTCAGTTTGTTTATATGGTGAATTACATTCATAGATTTTTGTATGTTGAACCATCCCTGCATCTCTGGGATGAAGCCGACTTGATCATGGTGGATGATGGTTCTAATGTGTTCTTGGATACAATTTGCCAGTATTTTATTTTTGCATCAATGTTCATGAATGAGATTGGTCTGTACTTCTGTTTCTTAGTAATGTCTTTATGTGGTTTGGGTTTCAGGGTAATTGTAGCCTCATTAAAAGAGTTTGGCAATGTTCCTTCTGTTTCTATTGTGGTATCAACTGTCTTTAGACCTGGGCATTTCTCATGTTCCCATTTACCTTTAGTGACATATGACTCTTTTATAGTTTTATCCATGCTCATATCCAGAGCAAACATACAATTGATGTGTGCAAGGTCAATGTAGTTTAGAAGGAAACACTGGGTGTGTGTTCTGCCCAATGCCAGTACAGTGGACTCATTTGATCTATTTCTAGTATTACCTAGATCCCTAAAAGAACATAATAATGTTTGTTATGTAATTTCAAACATCTATCCTGACTGTAATGAGAAGCCAGTGATAGTGGCATTTATGCAGAAGTAGTGTGCGCAGTAATCCATTTACCTGTTCTAGAGACAGGATTAAAAAAACTATGAATTTGGATCATTTTAGAGAAGCTTCTTGGAGAAGCAAAGGTCAATTCCATGGGCTGCAGAATGGCACAAGAGGCTGGATCTTCTTAGTCATGGTGAGGGAATGCATGAGCAAAGTGGTGGCCTCCTACTAAAGCTCAGTTTTCAAACTATAATCATGCTGAGTCTGTAAATGCTACTGATTAGATCACAGGGAACACTTATTGCCTCCAGACCAAGGCAAACTTCAAATACACGGATACCATTTTCAGTGCTGTGTTGTTAGTCAGTGTACACAATGATGGGTTTATTATGATATTTTTATCTATCTGTATCAAATACTTTGCTTCTCTTCACTCCCCATTTACCTATGTTATCTTCTTCCCTCTCCTGTTCTTCCTCATCTCAAAGAGCTTCTCCTCTACTTTTATATGCTTATTATACAACTAGATTTGAAGGGTTTGCATATATAATTGCAATATATATATTATATACATATTAATATTTCTGATTCATGTTAACATATATGTGTGTGTATATATATATTAAATCTAGACCCAACATATAAGAGAAAACATGTGACCTTTGTCTTTTTGAGCCTATCTTATTTTTCTTACCACGATGTTCTTCAGTTCCATTCATGTCCCTGCAAATGACAGAATTTTATTCTTTATGTCCTAATCAAACTTCTTGTGGATATACATACATGCCATGTTTTCTTTATGCATTCATCTGTTTATGGACATTTAGGCTAATTCTATAAGCTGAACATTGTGACTAATATTACAGTAAATATGAGTGTGTACAGGCATAGATTCTTTTGGGTGTATATACAGAAGTAGTATTGCTGCATCATATGTTATTGTTTTCTAGTTTTTTGATGAAACTCAATACTGATTTCCATTGAGACTCCTCTAATTTGCATATCACCAGTAGTGCATAAGTGTATGTATAAATACCCTAGCATCCTTGGCAGTATTTGTTTTTTGTTTTGACATATGTTTTTCAAAATATGCCCTTGGATATAACCATATTAGAACCATGTGGGACACTTGAAAGTACCCATTTCTGGATCCTCTCCTTGTCTCTTTTGGATATGAATCCCTAAAAGTATGGCCTAGGAATCAGCATTTTAAATGCTCTTCATGTGGGATTCTTATACACATTGAAATGTGAGAATGCTCTTCATGTGGGATTCTTATACTCATTGAAATGTGAGAATTGGCAGTATAAAATAAGCTGGAAGTTTATATATACCTGCGATACAAATCCCCTACAGAAATGTTTTCATTTAAAGATGGTTGTTTTGGAGAAACAGATTTTCTTGCACATATGAATTGTCAATAAAAGATAGCAAATAGCTATTTTAGTCAGAGCCACATGGAATGAGGTTCATGGTTTAGACCACAGATTTGCACATATGGGTATTAAACTGGACATATTCACTTATAAAGAACCTGGATCATGCTAATAGTGTTACAAGAGTAACACATAAATTTGACCACTGCTTATTAACTCTGGGTAGAGGCTGTGTCTTATTGAAGAGTCAGGACCACTATGTTGCAGAGTCCACAGGAACAAGGATGAGTGATTCAGTTAATAAAGAGTTATCGAACTAGTCTGCAATTGTATTTTGGCTTATTTTTCTCACTAGAGTGAACACTGAACATTTTGTTCCTGGCGTCTCCCTCATGACCACAGTCTCCACTGTAAAGTCAGCACTTGCTACATAACTTGTAAACGAACAGGTGAATCACTGGTTCTGAACCACGAATGTCTGAAGATCTTAAGGTGTATTTACGCTGATGAGGCCAGTATGATGGATCACTTTTGTTCATATCCAAGATATCTGTGCTTATTAAAAGAGTATCTTTTCCTGGGCATTTGTAAAAATGGCGATACGTTCTTATGTAAAGATCTTCTCTCTCTTCTCTATGGTGCTTAGTCTTTTTTATTTTTCTGCTTCAAGTTTGAGAATCATCTTGCAATGTCAAAATGCAGTGCAAGTAGGTAACCCGTCACTGACTTGCTCCATCGGTTGCATTATCATTGGTCCCTAGTGTTAACCCTGACTGCCTGACTCCATTTGAGGACTTTTGAAATATAATTCAAATAAACATACCTTTGATGGTGGATTTTTCTTTTTTCACCCCAGAGAATGGAAACTTTCTGGCCTCTCTGACATTCTAGGGTATTTCTTCTATATCAAGCTGTAAAACTTTGTGGTATATTTTTAATGGGAAACTATTTGTATATTGGTTTTGTAATGGGATTCACTAATGTTAGGCCTATAGGCACAGTGTTTACAGTTATGTTAAGGTAAGCCAAGACTTGAATTGTACAAAATAAAAAAAATATATTTTATATCAAACATATACATGCATTTTTATTATATACAAGGAAATGCTTCCCTAGCATGAAATAGTCTGTGAAACACGCTTAAAATGATGGGTTATCTCATTTGCTTCTGTGGAACAAGGTATCTATCCATATAATTAAACTGATTTCACTATGTTCCCCCTCACCTTCAGGAAACATGGCGTGACCTTTTACCTCCTTCCTGAATGCAAACTTCTCTTTTGAACCATCTCATTAACATTTTATATTTGAAAACACAGACACTATTGTCT
The DNA here is from genome assembly GCA_001685095.1 of Ellobius talpinus. Taxonomy (NCBI): domain Eukaryota; kingdom Metazoa; phylum Chordata; class Mammalia; order Rodentia; family Cricetidae; genus Ellobius; species Ellobius talpinus. Next base: position 3,338 of record LOJH01053301.1, read on the forward strand.
GACTTCACTTGCTTCTTCTTAGTCTCAGTCTCTAAAGGGACTTGAAAAAAAACAAAAAAAACAAAAGAAAATAATTGGAAGAGGAACTTCTAAGAAAGGATAACTTTAATGAAAACCTTAATTGATGAGAAAGGGATAACCATTAAGCACGTCAGACTCAGAAGATAATTAAAAAAATAGTGAATTTCTACACCCCCTTTTCCCTCTTTGACTAGCAGAATCTTCCTCTGCCTCCTTTAATAGCAGCAATGTCTCACCAGCTTATGATTCCCAGTTGTTTGGGCTACAGGACAAGAAACTGTGTATAAATATAATTATTTTAGGTTAAGGCATAGATGCTCTCTAAGGCTGTTTAATATAAAGTGGTAAAATATCCTGTCAGAGTGAAAACAGAGCCAGATTAAATTCACTTTCTCGTTGGCAAAAGGGTTAGCTTCAGAGAACAGCACAGATAGCTTTTTATCAAAATAATGTGTGAAAAAAATAAATGGCTTCTCAATACCCTTAATCTATTTCATAATCAATGAAAAAGAAGCTTAGATTTCTGTTGGAATTTTTTCCCCTTGCTTATTGTTTCTTCCTTTGACTGTAACTCAGCTAATCAAAATCATAAAAGTCCAAGTTTAAAATTTAGGTATACATAATATGCCAGGCTAGACGTGATGGATGAATATGCAAAAAGGAAAATTTGTCTCTACAACAGAATTAATGGCATTTACCTTCCCCAGTTTTTTTCTTATTAGATTTTCCTTTCTAGATGTTATACAGCAAATTGTTATGTGCTGTTGGCAGTGGGTGACTGTTTCATATATTTGCACTGAAAATATACCATGTAACGTGTCAGGAAACATTGATTAAAAGGCCACCCACAACTATTAGTGACTCTTTTTTGGTGTGTGGGGGGAAGGAGAGTGTGAAGATATTGTCAGGTGTATTAAGAGTCGTGTGCGTGTGTGTGTTGCTATTTATTTTTTGGTAGGTGATTGTAATTACAGGGAACATAGAACCACCTTCATGAACACCTCAGCTGACTAAGCAGCAGCTATTTCTCAGGCTCTGGAGGCTTACCTTAGTGTAAAACTTCATGTGCGTGGTGTAGAGCGATAAGGAGTACTTAGGGCTGAAGTGAATGAAAAGGGCTGAAACCCAGCTGTGCCCACTCATAAATGCTCTCAAAGTTTGGGAGATGAGACAATAAGAGTCTTGGTGCTTTCCCGAAAAAAAAAAAAACAAAAAAAACTTGCTATACAGTACATCACCAGAAAAAATTATTAAAATTTTTATTAGTTTTTTAAGAGTTTTGATCATGTTCATTCCTCTTCTAACTCTTCCCAGACCCACCCCTATTGCCTACGCATGCCAGTTTGTGTCTCCTCCTCCTCTTCCTCCTCCTCCTCTTCTTCTTCTTCTTCTTCCTCTTCCTCCTCCTCCTCCTCCTCCTCCTTCTTTTCTTCTTAAAAGACCAGTTTGTGCTATCCAAATATTCCTGGATGTATGGCCTGCTGGGGAGTGATTGGCTTCCTTAGGACTACATCTTAGAGAAAACTGTCTCTCTGTCTTTCAGAAGCAGATAATCATTTCCATCCAAAAGCTTCACAGCCGGGGTGGAATTGTGTGCCCCACTTCCAGCTCCTTGTGGGGTCTGGCTTGGTCTTGCCCAGAGTGCGTACAAGCTACATGTGTAGCTTCCTTTCTGTATGCAAAAGACACTGATTCTTGGTAGTTTCTCACTACCTTTGACTTGTATTCTTTCTCCCCCTCTTCTGCAATGATCCCTGAGCCTTAGGAGCAGGGGCTGAGGCGTATATGTTTCTTTAGGACCGAACACTTTGCGGTGTCTTATTCTGTACATCCTGGCACGTTGTGGGTCTCTGTATTAATCATCATCTATTACAACAGAAGTTGTTCAGGTGAGGGTTGATAAATGAAATCATTCATAGGTAGAATAAGTCATTAGGAGTCAGTTTAATGCTATGCCCATTTATTAAAATACTAGTAATAGGTTCTCCCCTAGAGCTTATGTCTAAAAAGAGGAGAAAAGTCATCATCAAACACTCATCTGTGAATCCTGGGAGCTACAGTAATGACTGACCTGGCTAGACATGCTTCCTGATGCAGTAGTGGCATGAACAATGGGGAGTAACCAACCACTTTCTTAGCAGATCCAAGTCCCACCCCCACAAGATGAAACCCATCTCTGGCAGTGTTATCAGGTCAAAACCTGTGGTTAGATAGGTCATGGGTCCTAGACAATGTTTCTGATCATCTCTGTGAAAGGGCCTTTTCTTTAATGGGACTATCGCAAAAGAAATGAAAAAGCATCACGTAATGATGAAAATCTGGAGTTGGAATTTAACTGTATCTTGATGGAACACATCTTATTACTTGGAAAGATTGTTCAATTTGCTAAATGCCAGTGCTCATTCACTTGACAGAAAAGTGATTAATGAGTAATGCTAAGGCTAGGTCAGTACTTACATCTAAATAAAGTTGACTTTTCTTGAGACTGCTTTTAAATCTGTATTTCTGAATAGCTAAAAAGGAGAGTTCTTGCCCCAGTTATAAAAAATTAATGGGGCCCATACAGTTAATTTCTGATCGTGTGGCCCATAAGTGAAATTGCTTGACATTTCTGTCATGGAAATTCAGAGAAAAGAGCAGTTAAATATCCTTTGAGCAATCTCAGAGACTTAATGAGACAGATAGGTAGGGCCTCCAAATTTGGACACTCTTCTGGGTAACAGAGAGGACACAGCTGTAGCTGGGAAAGAGAACAGTAGAAGAAAAACATGGAGATGGACCGTGTGTGAGTTGTTCCACACAAGTTGGTAAATAGCTTTGTAGGAGGGGTTCCAGCAAGCGCAAAGACTGAAGGATTCTGAAGCCTTACCAGACACTTTGTATACAGAAGAGAGAGAGAAAGAGAGAGGCAGAGAGGGAGAGAGAGGAGGGAAGGAGGGAGAGAGGGAGAGAGAAAGAAAGAGAGAGAGAGAGAAGGGAAGGAGGGAGAGAGGGAGAGAGAAACAGAGAGGGAGAGAGAGAGGGAGAGAGAGAGAGGAGGGAGGAAGGGATGAAGGGAGGGAGAGAGAGATAAGTCACATTGTAAATGTTGAGGACAGGAGGGGACATGAAGAGTGTCCTGGTATGATGTTGGAGCAGATGGGGAGAGGTAGAAATCAGTTTTATTGTAGAAATAATTAATGACCTGCTGGACATCTGTACAGCTTTAGCTCTATTGTCCTTCACTCAGCCGATACACATGGGAGCTCTTGACCCCTTTGCATCTACCTTGATCTCACTCCTCTCTTGTAGGAGAACCTCTGGAATGTGCCTGTGGATAACCTCTAGTGCAACCCCAAACCCTGACAGCCATATCTACACTACCCCAAAACAGATGTACTATGGTCATGAGCTAGAATTATGCACAGGGTCATTGAAATAGATCTAGGAAAAGCTTACTCCCAGATCAGAAAATATTGGACGAGAGGGTTAATGTCCAGATGGGAAGATACATTCTGTGGGGTCACCCTCTAAGGTTCATGACCTGCTCATCCTATGGGAGAGCCTTGGTTGGTACAGAGTCAGATCAGGATCTTCTAGACAGGGACCTAAGATAAACAACCAAGGTAACTGGTTATGGATGCGATACTACTTACTAGCAATCTTAGGGCCTGGAGGCATCATAGATTATACACAGGCATCTTGACCTGCTTTGTTCTCATGATTAACTTCACACAATTTTGGAACATCTTTTTGGAAATACTTTGGAGGAGTGCTTGAGTGAGTAGAACCTTATTTTACTGAGCTTTCCATATACTTCCTTCTGATTTCCTTAAGGAGGAAGGAAGAGACGGAGTCAAATTCTGCCAGTTTCCCATCTATGCATTTAATAATTTTCATTCATTTATTCAGGAGTATATTAGACCTTTTTTGTAGGCACCAAGAGGAAATCCTACAACTTTATTCTAAAAGTTTATCCATTATTGTTATGTAGTTGTGTGTGTGGTCTAAGTGTGTTTGTGGTGTGAGTATGCATGAGTGTGGGTATGCATGCAGTTGTCAGAGGCTAAATTTTGGAATCTGATGAGTATAAATGAGTGCATATTCAGCAGGCAGTGAATGCAGATCACGTAGAGACCTTGGGAGTCCTTTGGAGGTCTTTATTACCATGCCATAGCAACCTGGAAAAGCTGATGCAAAGATGTCAGTTTGCACAGTCCACTTTACATATTTAAAGGACTTCTTTTCTCTCTTTGTGGAGAACATCTTAGAAGGGGACATAACACATGGGGAAACTAGCTGAAGTCATTATAGGAAGGATGGAGATTGCTTGGTGAGAGGTGATGCCATCTGAGATAGGAAGCGGATTATTTTGTAAACTAGAGGCAAAGTATTCAGATCTGAAGGTGGAGAGTCCCAAAATGATTCTCAAAAAGTTCATTCCCACGATTTCATTGCCAGCACTTAATGGTTTGTAGACCAGAATTGTCTACAGATTATTAAAGGGAAGCAGCTTAAGGGAAAACCAACCAACCAAACACACAAAAAATACCTCAGAATGTATGATCCAGAGGCCAAGGGCTCTTACAGTAAGGAATAATATGGGGGTAGGCAGGATGCCTCAATGGGTAAAGGTTCTTGCTGCCAAGACTGACATTCCATCCTTGGGACCTATGCAGTAGAAGGAGAGAACCAACTCCTTCCAATTGTTTTCTGAAGTCAGCACACATCCTGTGGCACATGCCACATAAAGACAGAAAATCCATGTTCTTGCTTCAGCAACACAGACACTAAAATTGGAACGATGCAGAGATTAGCACGGCCGCTGGGCAAAGATAACATTCAAATTCGTGAAGTGTTAAAAAAAGAGACAGGAAAGTCCTTCACATTTATCATTGATATTATTGATAATCTTAGCAAATGTTGTTTGAATAAAGCAATGGAAGAAGGTCCCAAAATTAACAAATGAAGAAAAAAGAAAGAAGGGCTGGTACACAGCTCAGTGGTAGAGAACCCATTAAAGCATGAGACATCCTGGATTCTATTTTTTGGTACTATGTGTATATAGATAACTCTAGAAATTTGGTTAGGAAATAGAAATCAAGATGAAGATCTACGTATGTGTCTTTTTTATAAAAAATGGGAGTGATTTCAGAATGTTTGAATTTCTATGGAGAAAGTCTTAGGAGGGAAGGAAAAGTTGATTATATTTTGAGGGAAACCTTCCCTTCTTTCAGTTTTTGCCCACAGTCACTGTTTCACAAAAAGTTTCTGTTCTCTGGGAAATTTGGGGGCAAGAATTTGAAAACTCTGCAGCAAAAGCAACTGGGATTTTGCAGGGACAGAAAAAAAAACCTGCCAAGGAGAGGAGTGACAGCTCCTGTAATTGAAGGGCTGATTTAGGATTCAAGGGTTTCATTGTTTGCAACTGCAGCAGAGCTTGCGATTATGCTGAGTGGGGATGTGACTTATAGAGACCAATTTCATCAAGTCTTTCATTCCTTGGGGTCCCTGGAACAGTGTTACTCTGAGTATCCGTGCTGGTTTCCGAAGCTTGACTTACCCCATTGAAACCACAGGAAGAATGCTATTTGATTTATGAAAGGAGTTACCCAGCCGTTCACCTAATTTTGAAACAGTGACAGGAATTGGAGGAAAGAAAAAGGATATTGAACCAGAACTGTACAACTTGCAAGTTATCAAGATGCCTAAGGAAGACAAAGATTTTTTAATATTCTCAGCCATAATTCATTCAAATGAAGTTAAGAAGTCAGTTTTCAAGACAATGCAAATTTGCTAATGCAGATAAACTTAAAGGGCTGGATAGCTTTTTAAAAGTTTGGAGTGTGGTGTACAAGGGAAGCCAGGGTAACTGTTTGAAGTAGTTAAAAAGGATGGGTTTCCTTTAAATACACGAAGTTACTCCATTAAAGAAAAGCATTAGCACATCCATTTAGTAAATTGGAATCCAGTTATTATTTGCACAGAAGAAGACAATTATGAAGAGCTCAATCCCTCACACATTTGGGCTTTTTCAAGTCAATTTAACATGTATCTTATCCTATTGGTCAATTTACATAATAAGATTTAAGATAATACTATAAAAGTGGACTTTACTGAAGAATGAAGCACCATAGCCAGAAGAAACGAAACACTGCTTTAAGAAGATATATATAATATCCCAGAGTATGAGAACAAAAGATAAGTTATGTTCTTGGCCTTCATTTTGAAAGAACAAGATGTGCTCCCCATAAAGTTCATACCTTTGTATAATTTTGTGCCATATGATTATAAATATAGTATGTTTTTACTATTGTGGCAGTTTGAATGTAATTGGTCCCTATAGGCTCATAGGAATTGGCACTATTAGGAGGTGTGGCCTTGTTGGAGTAGGTGTAACCTTGTTGGAGGAAGTGTGTCACTGTAGAGGAGGGCTTTGAGATCTCATATATGCTCAAGTCATGCCCAGTATCATAGGCCACTTCCTGTTGTCATCTGATTAGGATATAGCCAGTGCCATATCTGCCTATATGTCACTATGTCCTGCCATGATCATAATGGGCTAAGCCTCTGAAAATATAAGCTATTTCAATTAAACGTTTTTCCATCATAAGAGTTGCCATGGCCATGATATCTCTTCACAGCATTAGAAACCCTAACTAAGATAGTTACTCATATTAAAAGAATTCAAAAGGGGCATGACAGCTTTTCAATATTGTAGGTGAATATATAAAGTTATACCTGTGGATAATATTGATAAACAATATACTGATAAGTTATAGTTTCCTGAAAACAGGAGCTCTGGCAGGTTTGAGATGAATTATGTAGGCCCTGAGCTAGATTGTTTGTGATACAAATGATTGGCTCATATGTTCTACATGCATATAATATCTACCTTAGATAAAATACTGACAATTGGCTATCCACTCTCTCTGATCCTTCCTTGTCAAAAAGTTTTATTATCTGTCATTCAGTAGAATTTTGCTAACTTTATTCTAAAAACTATTAGTTTGAAAAAATTTTTACAAAATGAGCTCCCATATTGGTTATCCAATATCAAGTGGTTATACCTGAAAGCAGATACACGTAAGTAACTTCATATGGGTGGAGCAGGTTGCATTTATATATTTAACAACAATTTTAAAGATAGAGGCTGTCTTAGTAACTTTTCTATTGCTTTGATAAGACACAACAACCAAGGAAATTTATAAGCGAAAGTTTTTAACTGGGCTTATGGTTTCAGAGGGCTTGAGTCCATGATGGAGGAGCAAAGGCATGGCTGCAAGAAGAGCTGAGAGCTCACATCTTCATCCAGCTGTTCCTGCAAGTTTCTTTGCTTTCTAGTCAAGGAAGTTCTATTTGGTGTTCTGCTACTTTTCTAAGGAGAATTTCAATTGGGTGAAAATCCTTAAATGGCACAAGATATCCTTCATGTCTAACTATTGTCTTGACTCTGTAGGATTCGCATATTTTTCTCAAGGGTAGCTAAGTTTGTTTTTCCCAATTCATGTGACACATGCCACAGAAATCCCCCCTCCCAGTACACGCACAGTTGGAGGCCTTTTCCTTCTCAGGGTAAAAGCAGCATATGAGGAAGACACAGAACACAGGCTTGGCTTTGGGAAAGCACAGACATTAGTCAGTATTCTTGACTTTCTGTGGGACCTGGAACATTACCCTCTTTTCTGTACCTGTACAGTGAAACATGTAACAACCCCACGAGACTGGAAAGACATAATTTATTACTGACACCAGACCGTCTGCTTAAAGGACTTGCCTAATAAAGTCAGGCTCCATGACATTCTAGGGCAGAGGTGTGGGCTGTGGAGGAAGCCCTGATGAATGTGTATTGTTTGACATAATCATGGCCATATTGAAGATCTTGGTGCCTTAGACTCATAATAGCAAAGTCTTCCCTGGGCTCAGGGAAATGGTAAAGCCGCCCCTTCTGATCTGAGTGCCAATGTTGAGAGTGTGTGCAGAAAATATACACTGTATCTTTCCCCCCACAGAAATTTACAGCCTGGGGCTTGCTCTCCTAGAGAGACTGGTCCTACCAAGATTAGCTAAATCTGCCTTCTAGATTCATCTGTGTACCATAAAGCCTGCCCTGTTGATTTAGTTGTATGCAATAACACTGCTTCCCTGTTCAACTGTGTGAAGCTGTGAAGGTGAAGCCTACTATGGATGCCAAATCACTGTTCTCATCTTAAAGGGAATAAGAAATATTTTTTTTCTGGATCCATTTTGTGTGTTTATGGCCTAGGAATACAGGCTTAGGTTACCACAAATTTTGTGTCCCAACATGGAAGCTGTTTCATGAAGTTTTGTAGTTTTATAGAACAACAGTAGTCAAATAAATCATGGCAAGTTTAAAGTACATTGGCAGGTACATCAGAGAGGCAGTTACAGCAAGATGGAAGATTTTCTCTAGGCCCAAAATGCTATCTGGTAATACTTTGCGTATGGGGACTAGAAGCTAGTGGTCTGCTAAGTTAATAGATTCTGAAAGGTTTCTATCTATTAGTCATAAGTTGTTAGTTCAGACACAAAGGTGAGCAAGGAATGGCTATTCTAGGGGACTAAAACTAGCTCACAATAAGGAAATTAGCTTTGGACCTGCTACATTCTAATATCTGTACAGTATTGAAAATCTGATCAGTAAACCACTCAATGCAGACACAGCTTCTTTTCAAGAGGTTTTGTTTGCACTAGGTTGCAGCAGGCTCCAGAGTGCTGAGAATGTCAGGACCAAGGGGCTTCCTGCTGTATAGGGGCGCTGTTAATCAGGTCTTTCATTCCATAACCTGAGTGCTAGGTTCATCTCAGTTGGCAGTTGAGTGAAGTGATTTTCTGAAGGTGTTCACTGCA